>PVLD010010550.1:0-70218 GCA_004027595.1 Dinomys branickii
AAACTTGTTCTGGGTGGGGTTGAGTTTTGAGACTGCGTTTTGCCCCTCTGTTTTCCCATTTTTGGGTATCAGATTCAAGATGTGGAGCTATAAATTCCAGAGGCAGTTCAGCAGATGAAGGTCAGCTGCAAAGGCTGCTCGAATGATTCCTTCTCTTTGGGAGAATGTCCCTTAAGCTTTCTGCTGAGAGTTCCGCTTACAAGGCTGCAGGCATGAAGGTTCCAAGGTGCCAGTCTATCCTTTGGGGCTTTCTGCGCGGCTCGCCCGATGCGCACGAAACGTGCGACAGTTTGCAGAAGTTTCAGTTCGTAATTGCTGCGTTCCCAGGGAGGGCAGTGCCTGTCCCCATTTTTAGGACAAGGAAACTGAGGCACCAAATGATAAAGTGTCTTTCCCAAAGGAACATAGGTAGAATCCAGAGCTTGAAATTGAAGCCAGGCACGAATGTCCATGAAACTTATATATAAACTGTGGTGTCCTGCACCTTGAGATTTAGATGGATTGGTTCCAACCTCCCTTCCTTGCCCCGTGGGAAAATAACGTCCAGTGTCCTTTTTCAAACATCTAAAGCAGTGGTTCCCAACTGTTTTGGCACCAGGGACTGGTTTTATGCGTGTGGGAGAGGTGTTGGGTTGCGATGATTTACAAGCAAGCATAACTTAGATCCCTCACATGCGCAGTTCACAGTAGAGTTCCTGCTTCTATAAGAATATAACGCTGAGGCTGATATGAAAGAAGCTGGAGCTCAGGCAGTGATGTGAGCACTGGGAACGGGGACTGAATGTGAATATGAACAAAGGTTCCCTGGCCCACTGCTTCTTCCTGCCGTGTGACTTGGTTCCTTGAAGGCCACAGACTGGGGGCTTGGGACCCCCGATCTAGGGAACTTGTATTGCCAAGATCCTATCTAACACCCATGTTTGAGTTGTGTGATCAAGTGTACACAGGGGAAAAATAATGCAAACTTTGAGTATTAGTTATTCCTCACTTCTTCCTCTAACTGCTAACAGTGTAAAATCCTTCTATTTTTCCACTGCAGAGAAATCAGTGCTATCTTTCATAACTTGGCTTCCTTCTAATTCAGGCCCTTAGGTTCTTTGTCCACTGACACTTTTATCAAGAAGAGTTTCTGAGATGAAGATAGTTCCCGTGCTAAGAGGAATTCTGTTGCTATTTAAGAGATGATACCTGCATGTGTACATAAATATGGAGGTGAGGCATCCTATGACTAATATCAAATATTAAGATTGATGATGAAACAGCTGCCATACAGAACAAATCTGACATGTATTCACTGACTTATCAGAAGAGAGGAAGAAGCAATTCAAGTTCAAATGACATTAGGTTAGTTCATTAAAATCCTAAATAAATCCAGACAGAAGCAATTGTTTTTTCATTGTAGTTTCAAATCTATGTTAAAAATGACAACGCTTAATGATTAAAGAATTCAGTATAGATGACGTGCTAAAATGTCATGTCAAAACACTAACAGAAAAAAACAATTTAAAGAATATAATTTATATATAAATTACCAAATCATATATATCCAATTCATAGAAAATAAAATTTCAAAACATCACCTACTTCTGAACTAGTGAATATGAATTATTCACACAGCTTTATATAGTGGGGAGATTAAAAGAAGGAAGAAGACTCAAAAAGAAATTTTGGAAAATGGAATAATAGGTATCAAAAGTTGCTGGTATTCTGAGTCAAATGAAAGTAATTCTTGAGTAGCAATGTGCAAAGCCACATAAACTGAGATGTATTTGGTACCCATGGAGCCTTGCACCCTGTCAGGCAATAGTTATAGGAGATAAAAAAGTACTTCAAGTTTTGAAAAACACTCCTCACCTTCAAAATGATTTTACACAGAATATCTTAAGTGTACTAGTGATACATACAAAACATAATTTATCATTAGGTGCAGTAAATAAGTTCAAGGTCCAAATGAACTACACCTAGCACGAACTCCAGAAACAGCATATACTCCTTGAGAGCCAAGACTGTCATTGTTAGTCACTGTGTCACTTGAATTTGACCCAGTAAATGTTTGTTGAATGAATGTTTGTGCAGTTGAGAAACAGAGAAGGATATTTATTGAATAGCTGTGGCAGTTATGAACTATTAAGAGAAAGAACTCTTATTCAAAAGTATATACACTTATTTCTTGGCTCAATGCCTGTGTTGACTGAGGGTTCAGTTCATGGTTAGCAAGTTAATGGCAGTCAGCGAAGATAGCAGGTAACACGGGAGACTTACTATATGTTGCCTACCTGAGAGCAAAGGGCAAGGCATTGCAGAGAGAGGATGTGATGGAGAGGACTGGGGACAAGCGGCAGGAATCCAGGCAAAACCTGACTCAGAGAGCAGGTGAGGGGACAGCCTTGCGGAGGAAGAGGAGACCCTCCTCTTAGACAGGAAGCCAAGAAAGGAGATCCCAAATGAGGCCCAGAACTGTCTGCAGGGGCAAAGGGGAGAACAGAGAGGGCCCACAAGTCCCCGCCTCCTTAGTGAAAATGATAGTACATATTTTCAAAGAACTAGTGTAGCTGAATATGAAGAAGTTACAGCAAGGAGGATCTGAGCCTCCGGAATGAAGGCTGAAAATAATCACTGTGTGTGGAGGGGATGGGGCATCTTAGAACCAGGAAGTTAAAACCTTTTAGATAGGAACCATAATTTTCAAACCAGTGCTTCAATTATTCCTTCTTTCTTTTTCAATCAAAAACTGTGCTAGGCACTGTAGCAGATTTAAAGAAAAGCAAGATACAACATCTGTCCCTGAAAGTTAAATAATAACCTAGAGGTATTTCATGGTAGAATATGACTATATGCCAAAAAGGGAGGCGATAAGGGCAAAACATTCTGTAACAGTAGCGATATTCATTACATAGTATTTCTTTTTAAAGCCTAATCATGATCTCTGCTATTCTTTTTAAATTATTTTGTCGTTCATAATCAATAAAAAGTCATTTTCAGGCTTTCAGATTGAAACAGTTATTTTCATAGATATCTGACTTCTTCAGTTTGTGAAAAAATTGTTTCTCCTCAGGGTTCAATGAGCAAAACAGGTCGCAGGGCTTTGGCTGAACACAGGGTCAATTCTTCGGTAGAGAGAATTCATTTGTTTATCCTTTTTAAAGCCCTTTGTGCAAATGCGGGTGTGTCTCAAAACCACACACTGTGTTTACTGCCCTGCCAACTACATTGCCTGGGTCTGTGAGGGTTAAACTCCAAATCAAGTTATTGTTGCTTCTCCTTTGGTTCAGTACAGCTTTTCTATAATTCTCTAGAGCTAGGCAACTGACAGCATGGATTTTTATTGAAGAAATGCTATGACATTTGTTCTAAATGTCACATTTCTCCCCCACAAACTAAAAATAGCATGTCATCATACCCCTACCCCTAATAAAATTGTTGGCTTGGAAATGACATTGATAAGCAAAATGAAGCATATAACCTTTTCTCCTTTTTTTCTATAAATGTTTTATTTATTCCTGAGTAACATTTGGTATCTTTTGTAGGCTGAGATCAAAGGGACAAATCAGTAAATTTTACTGCTGAAGTAGTCTTTACAGTATGGGACTGTCATTTTTAAAGCACGTTTCAGGCAGGCACGGCTGTCATTTGAGTAGTGATCTAGTGACTGACAGAAAATATCTGTAGATATAATATGTGCTCTCATAGTAATGTGACATTTTATGAGCAGTTTGACTGTTTTCATTACTCTGATTTCAGTCTGGTGAAGAGTAAGTTAGAAAGTCAGCAATGGAATGTGGAATATGCCTGTCAGGATGAAGTTGATAGGACAACCCTGAAATCGGGCTGTTGGATTTAATAAGACTTGTGGCAATTATCTGAAAGTATTTTAAATATTCAGCTGACCTGAATGCTTAATCTGTTCAATTCCAAGGTCACTGGATCTATTGATAACAGTGTTTGGCTAAGAGACACACTAAATGCCAACAGAGGTGTTTGTAATTCTTGCCTCTGTTGGCTCAACCTGTTTTTAAGAGCAGAGATTGTTATATAGGGAAAATTTCATTACCACCAACTACATCTGAGCTGTTCTTGTCAGCGGTAGAACTCTATTAAAAAAGGACATCTCGCTAGAAAACATGGTGCTGGATTACAGGACGTATCCTCGAAAACAAGCTTGTCCTAGATGCTCTCTAATGAATTATTAGGAGCTTTGGGTGAATTAAAGGAAGTATTTTTGAAATCAAGCTTGTACTAGGTGCTCCCTAATGAGTAATTAGGAGCTTTGATTGTTTTTATCAAGACAAATAAGAAATACCTAGCACACATCCTTTGCTTGCTTCAGGAACTGAGTAAGTTTGGCAAATATACAGTTTATATGGGAATTTTTTTTTTTTTTTTTTTTTTGGTTTTTTCGAGACAGAGTCTCACTATGCAGGTCAGGCTGGCCCTGAGCTCATTTTGTAGCCTAGGCTGGTCTCGAACTCTCAACGATCCTCTGCCTCAGCCTCCTTAGTGCTGGGATTACAGGCGTGCACCACCACGCCCAGCTATATGGGAATTTTTTAGATGCCCAATATTCTTAGTTTGAACAGGGATATCCAGGACATGCATTTATTTGTTATTTTGTTAATGCACAACAGGATTTCCTGAAAAGATTCATTTCATGAGTGGCTTCAGCCAACTTCCAGTGTTTGCATTTACATAGTCATCTTCAGAAAGGCCTTGAAGATGGCTATAAATTTTCAATTGCTTTTACTAACATAATTTAAGCTACTATACCATACTAGGCTGTTTAGAAATTTGAAGACTCACATAGGATTTAGGATGTATAGCTAGAAAAGACCAAAAAACCACAGACAAATTACTGCAACTAGATTAGTGTTACAGATATTTGCCATTTAACAACCTACCTGATTAACAACTGTTTGGACTTACAGCTGAGGCGTGCCATGTGGACTCAGCCCTGGCCACTTGGATTTCTGACTCACGTTGGACTTATAACGGGGAACATGAGCAACAGCGTGGCCTTATGGTTGCTTCTATTACAGTACAGTACTGTAGTTTTCCTGGTTCAACTGTATAGTACTGTAGTTTTATGTTCTGCTACATAATACAGTACTGCATGTAAGAGTTATGTAAATAAAGCAGTTATCAAGTTGGAGTTTGCTTTGGCCATTTCTTTGTTCTGAATATGATAATGTACATACTATGTGTGATTCCTCCTGTAGTGACTAGTTCAATTAATGATTTAGTTAAGGAATAGAATTCAGTCGTTAAATAAGTAATGCCTTTATTTCCATTGTCTACTTCCAAAGTAATTTTATTATCTACATCTTCACTAAATTATTTTTTAAAGTAAATTACTCCAATTCCCTAGTTTTCTATAATTCTTACTCCTTTAATGCTTACCACACTGTAAGCCCCTTGGAGGAGTCATCTGCACTAACTGTTAGCATCCCTAAGCACGGGCAACTAGTAACACGTCTCGTGCTTCCAGATGCAAAACTTTATCCTATTTGTTCTGGACTTAACTATACATCATCCTTTACAAAGCTTATCATTTTTAAGTCACCAATGGTAATCTTTCCAAATTGAAAAGTATGTGTACCTAGTTTTAGTCAATACATCTGCAGCGTGTATTTTGTCTTGCTCCCGTTGCTCATACAATTTTGATTAACCTATTTCTATAGATTGTTTTATCAATATACTTTCATTCTTTGAAAGTATGATTAGAGGCTTTTAAACTCTTACCATTTTCTTTAATTTTGAAAACATAATCAGTGTTCTTAAAAAGCCTGCAGTAATAACTACTAGTGGAGAAAGAAAAACACATTTGGAAAACCTGCCATTTAAAAAAAAAGTACAATGAAAATAATTTATTTGGAATACTGTAGTACTGTGATCTGTGATTTATGTAAAATATTCAAAACATTTTTAAATACTTCTAAATTTCATAAGACTACCACATTCTCAAGATTCCTTCACAAGATTACATTCTTCTGCATATATTCTGTTAGATTAAATGATTTTTGAATAGCTGGGGTTAATAATTTCTATTAGATTTGATTTTTAAAAAATGAATTAACAGCCTTTTCCCAAGTAAAAGTAGCTGTAAGGAGGGTCAGGGAAGGGTATCAACAAATTCACAATCATACAGGTCCAGCATTTGTACTTCCTGGGCCCTCACTTAAGACATAGTTTCTCTAATTCATTCATAACCCTCTCTTCATCTTTCCAGCCTTCCCACTCCACTCCAAAATAAAACATTTATTAACTGAAGCTTCCAACTGTGACAGAAATTACAGTCAGGTTAATGGTACAGATGGTGTAAAAATGCAATCTAAAAGCATGATTAAAAAAATCAGGACCTAGGTACCCCAAGTTCCTCTCAGATAGGGCTGACCAGACATCTCTGAAGAAAGAAAGATGTTTTTGGATAATTAGTTTGCTTTTCTCTATCTCTGTAATTAGAACATGCTTTTTTTCTACTTAATCCTAAAACAGTCATTAGATTTAATAAACCTTTCTAGATTGCCACAAATGAGAAAATGAATTAGTTAAAAAGTAAGCATTAAGTTGTATTAGCAGTATAATTGTAACATCATGTGAATAAAAATGTTTTTGTTTAATTATTAGACTAAATACATCATTTTAGAGCTTGTTGCAAAAAGATTGTGCAGGCTTTCCCCATTGCTCCTCAGTTTGGTTTACGCCATAGTAAAAGCTTGAAAACGGCCTCGTTAGAGTACAGTGCACCAGAGTCATTCTTTTCAAAAATTAACTCTTACATTCCTTCTTCTCAAGCCAAAGTAGTCAGAATCCCTTGTGCCCAAAAGAGAGGTGATCTTAGCTGCAGGGCTGCAGTCACTCCCAAGGCCTTTGGATTGACAATGGAAACACCTACAGAACAACTTTGGTTATTATATTTGTACCTCTGTGTGGTCTACCTCCAAATGCCCCCCTCTACCTCCACAGGTCCACTAACCCCCAACATACTCCATCTGTCCACTTGATAGGGAAGTCAGTTACTCACAAGGCACTACTTTTTGGATGATCACAGGTTAACACTATTTTTAAAGACAAAAAACAATGTATAATATGAACAATGTACAATAACATAACATACAATATAAAGGACCCACGTTCTCTAGGCTGTCCTCTTATTGAGCATTCTCTGTACAAAGTGACTCTTTTTCTCTTACGTTAAGAAGCATTGGAAATAAAATGACCTCATGCTTTCAAAATCCAGGTTGGTCCTCATCTAAAACTTGCAATACACACAGAACAAAAAGACCATTTGTTGGACAGCTATTCTGTGGCCTAGTAGGGATATTTCCCCACCATAACTCCCTGCTTCTGCTTGACAAAGAAGCTGTTGTTTGTGCCATCTATAAATACCACTGCTGATGGGTCATGGCTACTTAAAGGTTTCCTAAAAAACAGACTTGAGCCCAGATAGATGAGGACTGTGCAGGGGAAAGCAGAAATTTGGTTGGATAGCTAGTTGATTTGTTTGTGGATTCATATCATAGATTGAATGTAAGGCATGCTGAGGTCCAAGGACTTTTTGAGACAAAGATTCACTGATGCTCAAGCTGGCCTCAAACTTGCAACCCTTCCTCCTCAATGTCAGAAGTAGCTGGATTTACAGGCACACGCCATCATGCCTGACCAAGTAAGGTTCACTTTGATCACAGGATGGAAGGAGCTCTTGATGGGAAGGTAAACTAAAGAGTATCTTATTCACATCAGTCTATCACATGAATAACACCACAGGGCTAGAAACAATTCTACGTACTTTCCTATTTACTCCAAAACTCTTACAATTCAACAGGAAGGTAAATGGGCTCCAGTTTGGTCTATTCTGAGTTGAATCTTCCTGGAATTTGTAGTATATACTGGAAAAGCTAGTGTCAGAAATCAAGAACACTGCCCTAGGTTATGGACATGAATTTCAATTGTTTTTTCTTGTAATTTTTGTAGAAGAATGGTACTTCATGGGTTACTAGGTGGTCACATCAACTGTATTATTACTTGAATTTGAGAGTAGGGAAAAAACCTAAAGATATGTTGGCGCTCTATGAAAGCTGAGTCCCTAATACCCAAGCAGTGTTTCATGATGTTCTCCTTCGCGAGGCAATTGTATTACATGCAGTCATGACTTATTAAAGACAGCAGGAGGTCACATTGAATATCAGAGGCTTGTAAGTGCATATTTGCCAAGCCAGTTTCACATGCATTTATTTTAAAAAAAAGATTACATTGCAGTCCACCATAGCCTTTAGGTTGCCTGGTGAAATAACACAGGGTAGCAAACTATGGGCTCAGCCACAAATCAGTCATGGAATTTTAGAGACTTAGATTCTCTAGGCTGTTACATGGTTAAATATGTGATCTCTATGATCTTAGTACAAAATTTACTTGATCTGGTGCTGGGTGTAGTGGTGCACGCCTGTAATCCCAGCACTTGGGAGGCTGAAGCAGGAGGATAGTTGCGAGTTTAAGACTAGCCTGGGCTACAAAGTGAGCTCAAGGCCAGCCTGAACTGCTCAGCGAGACCCTGTTTCAAAAAGACCAAAAAAAAAAAAAAAAAAAGAGAGATCTGATTTTATTTACAGTAGCACATATTGCAAATCTGATTTATTATTTTTGTTGTTGTTGAGATTAACCATGTTCCCTAAAATAGAAGGTAGCCATTAGGCTGGGGGTGGTATAGTTCAGTGGTAAAGCACTTGCCTAGCTGTGAGAAGCCCTAGGCTCAATCCCCAGCACTGGGGCAGGGGAGAAGCCAGGAATTAAGAGTAAACTGTTTCTTTATAAATGAGGTGGAATAAAAGCTGTGTGTTAAGATAGATGCTTGACCTAGGGGTTGAGAGAGTTCCACTTTCCCAGAATGTTGCTAACACAGTTTCACAGGAAGAAAAAAAAATACCTCCTCTCATAATAAAGTTACAAAGCTTTTAGAAATTTTAAAGAGTTACTGAAAAGATGTTTATTCTAAATGTGAAAAGATCAGCCCAGTAAACAAAGATATTTACAGTATTACTATCCTTTAAAACTTTTATAGACTTTCTGTTCTTTATTATGGAGAACAAAGATGGAATCTGCACACTTAGTACTGCAGAGGTTACTCTGAAAGGGAAACGTGACTGTGAACCAGGGAAGGGAGGTACACTCCCGACCGGCACTGCAGCCCCCTAGAAACACATGCAAGTTGTTAAACTCCTTAGGGCTCCAGGTTGCCAAAGGGGATGTGGCCACCTGGGGCTCAGGTCTAGCAAAACAGAGCTCATTTTGGACATGTGATGAGGTTCGTGTAAATCTCAGATGTAGAGAAATAAGAAAAGTTTAAATAGAAAAATCTCAGAAAATATGTGAGCACAGCATTCTCCTTGTCTTTCTCCTCAACTAAACCCACAGCCTGTCTGGTCCCATGTCCTTGGGCTTTGAGGAACACAGATGACTCAGGTGTGAACTGCCACTACACTGGCTGCTCACTGCACACTACTTAGCAGAAGGTACCTGCTCTAAAAATAGCTACTAATGTATGTGACTACTGAAGGGAAAATATCAGCCATTGTACTGCATGAGTAAGCTCTGTCATCTGCCCTTCACAACTCTGTGAGGATAACAGGACAACCTGAACTTTCATGCTCACTTCCACAGGTCACAAAACTGAGGCCAGCGGCATGTGCCTATAATCACAGCTACTTGAGAGGCTGAGGCAGAAGGATCACAATTTCAAGCTCAGCCTGGGTCAACATGGAGAGATTCTGTTTCAAAATAAAAAGGTTCTGGGGATTATCTCAGTGTGGAGTGGCCCTGGGTTCCATCTTCTGTGTACAGGGAGAGAAAAAGGGTTGGGCTGTAGCTCAGTGGTAGAGTTCTCGCCTAGCATGCTTGAGCCCCTGAGTTGTGTTATCTCTAGTACCAAAAAAAGAACAAACAAAACAAACATCAGAATACTCAGTTCAACAAAGTTAAATAATCAGTTCAAGAGAACATGGCTTGGTGGTGAGATGGCTGATATATATATATAGCACTAAATGAATCAAAGTAATTAATATGATAATTCTGGCACATGTCCACAAGTTAAGGCACATCGAATGGTGTGTTCGTATTTTCTGAATACACCGTGTCTCCTATTAACATTTTGGTGTTTTGTCCCATCCAAAGTCTCTCCTCACCCATCCATGAATGAAGAAGCAGTTATTTTCCTGCCAGAACAGCAGGCAATTCAGCATTGTGACAGGAACTGTTGGACCATCTGGGTTGCTCCATACCAGAGAGTACAAGTACCCTCTGGACTGGGGGTCCCTTGAGACTGGTGTGGAGAATTATGGCATTAAGAAAAGGTGTTTGGTACCATCAGCCTCCCAGGTTGATTTAATGTGGAAAGAAACCAGTATTAAATATTATGCTGCACCTGAGCATTCTACATAAAAGTACACAGTTGATCACTTTTACGATTTCTTAACAATATTTTCACTTGATTGCAAATACACAATGAAACTGCAACATCTATCGTAGAATGGCACTTGACTGGCGAGGTACCAGCAAAAAATAAAAGCCTGACAAATTAAGGAATACAACATTACTTTCTAATTTTACCATCACCAAGTCAGTTTTGTCTAAAAACAAAAGCTAAGCTTTTGTTGTGTGCTGCTGATTTTTCAACAGGACAACTAGCAGAAGAAGATCGGTGGTGACATGCTAATATTAGAGGTCTAGCTGGTTCTACCTTGCACCCCAGAAACATATTTATCATTATAGACACACTCACTTCCATGACATGCCACTTAGATAGAAAAAGGGCAAAAAAAAAAAAAAAAAAAGCCCCTACAAATCTGAGAAATGCTGAGAGAAAAACAGGCTTTTAGAAATTTATTAACATGTGCTTTTAACCTTCTTAATTCAGGATGCACTGACTGTACTGTTGGTTGCTTTTATATTTGATCTTCTGGCAAAAGTACATTTTTTAACTTCTAAGAAATGAAATATGACTAAGTGAAATACGAATTTAGAGATTTCTGTCTTACCATCTGAAAATGCGGATGAGGAAAATAAGCAAATTAATTACGTCTCCTAGTTTTTGAGCTTGATAGAATGATTATTTGGCTACGTGCTGCATAGATCATGCATTCTTCTCTGTAACAAGGCAAATTAGATATTTATGTCTCTATTCCAAACAAAGCAGACATGCTGTCTGGCAGGAATTTTTTTTTTTCTATACTAGTTAGAACTCTTGCAAGTGAAGCTTATGAGTTTTATCACGTGGCACTTCAACCCTGCCATACATAAACAAGCTTTAGGAGGGTTGTGCTGCTTCTTATTTAAGAGTCAATAAATGTACTATTGCCATTACCATCTCCAACTTCTCCTAATAGTTTTGTAAAAATAATGTTTCCTTGCTTGAATTTGCACAAAGCTAGTTCACATTTATTCTTTAAGGTTCCTTTATTACATTTTGTAGTTTCCCTTTCTCTGAAAACATTCCGCTTAGACTCTTACCCTTGCATTTGGTTCAAATGCTTAATAACAACATGGATCAGAATGATCATCATAGAAGTCCCTAGGCCGGTCAGCCACTGCTACCTACAATCTGCATCCTTGCTACCAGTGAGGGTCCTTGCTCCATGAATCCACCAGATGCACTTGGTTCTTGCATTAATCATCCTCCAAATGGAGACAGAATGGTAGCTATTCCTTCTTTATTTTTTGCAAAAGAAAAAATCAGATTCACCAGAAACCAACTTCTCAATTAGACATGATAAAATAAATGACTTGAAAAAAGGAACTGAAGATAAGTCCCATTGATTTTTAATATATGATTTAAGAAACATAAACTCATTCTGTCAAGTCCCTACATGCTTATTTCAACTTCTATGGTGACGTTATTTTGGATCACTCATTTGTGGACTGGCTGGGCCCAGGACTACACTTTGAGTAGTATTGTCCAGGTCCCTTGTGCTACCATATCATGCAAGATCACATGGACTATGAATGAATGAAGCTCGAGGTAGCCCCATTCTAAGCCCTATTCATACCCCACTACTCCATTAAACCCCCATGGGGAAGGTTTGCTCCGTGCGTAAATCAGTGTTGCTGTTATCTTGGCATGCCTCATACTGCGGCTCTTCCTAGTTATGAAGAGCAGGCAATAAATATTTGCTGAATGATCTAATTTCTGTCTAACAATGCCACTAGTTGATTCATTCAATTAGAAAATTATTTACTAAGTACCCACTATGTGTCAGGCACTGAGTACATTGCTGGGACATGCAACTTGTTCTTTTTAAGTAGCTTTTAGTCTAGTGGGAGAGACAGACAGTAAGCAAATAACCACAATTCACTACAATAAATGTCACGGCATAGAGAAGCGTAGAATGCTTTGAAAAGTCATAAAAGTGCCATTCCTCTTGGGTTTGATTTGCAATAAGCAATGCCTTCATGGAGAGGATGGTGCTGGAACTGAGTCCTGAAGGGTTCAGAGATATTTTCTGGACGAGAAAGTAGCACAGGAGCACAAGAAATATTCACAAAGATACAGAAATAGATAGGGCTTGGCATGACCCAGGCTGAAGCAGCTCAGTAAGGCTCAAGTCTAGAGTACAGGCAGGAGGCGGCCAAATAAGGGGGTCTGAGTAATGAACAGGACAAAGACATTAAAAGATGGGTGCTGGTGGTCTGTGAGCGCTCCAGTTCTTTGTTGTGACAGACTGTGCAGTATTCAGGATACTCAGCACTTTTGACCTCTGAGTCCTCAATGCCAGTAGCACCTTCACCAATGACCAACCTCTTCTTTGTTCCATTTACTCCCTTGAGAGAGTGATACTAACTCGACAAACTGGTGACTGGGTCAGAAGTGGGCAAGTCTCTTAGGAAGATGCAATGACAGTAATTTGCCTGAATTATGTGCTATCCTACTGGTATGTCCAAGGGAGAAAATAACCTACATCAGCCATGACCAAGACATCTCAAAAACAACCACCACCACCACCAACAGCCATCTCCTACACCAGACTCTTCTAGTGTTTACCCTGGTCTCAGCGCAAATAATTTTAAATAACTTTGCCATGAATTCAATTCCATTTACCAAGCATTTATGTAGAGCCCATTAAATGTCAACTATCAAGCCTTGGTTCTTTGAGGGGCACCTGAAGACATAACACAGTCCCTACCATTGAGAAATTTACAACTTCGAAACAACATATAATTAAGCAAACACACAAGGTAGTATATAATCCAGTGTTTGACAGTGTATTATTCATATGCTTCCCGAGTGTATTTGGCAATTAAGTGGATTCTCCTTTATTCCTTCTCCTTGATCTTTCATATTTGACCCAAATCCCCTATCAGAAGAGTATAACAAAGCAAGAAGCAAAAAGTCAGCAGAAAGTGAAGATTACCAACAATTACCTATGAGTTCTTGCATCTTTCCCTTATTAGGTGTTGTGAAGAAAATATCTCTGTAAGTTGCCTGAGAGGGGAAAAGTGACATTCTTGCCTTTAATATTAACAACTAACAACATCTCCACTCACTTTCAGATATTTTCTGAAGACTAAGGACACAGCAAACATGATTTTATAAAAAAAACCAAAAAAACAAAAAAACAAAAAAACCCACATGATTTTGATGACCAGAAATAGCTACATCTGGTGGTTCTACTGCAGGTGCTCTCTGTTCTGTGCCCAACCTTTCTCCTTGATGACACTGTGCATTTAATGGGCTACATGGTCACAGTGTATAATGGGCTTCTGTCTGGAGGGTGCAGTTTCCAATGATTTGTGTCTCTCTTGGCTCAGGTCACAAGTCATCAAAAGGAACCACTTAAAGAGGTAAAAGCCAATTAAAAATGATAATTTTCAGGGACACTGTAATTGGCAAATTCCAGAAAGTCTGTTACAAAATACAAAGGTTTACTTACATGTGAAAAGATATAATCAGTAATTAACACACTGGCTTAAAACCTTGTCTCTTTTGCGAAAATTAAAAATAGCCAGAACATTATCCCATTGACCCCTTTCAATAATTTATTCCTTGTCACAGATGTAGTTATCACATTCTCCCCCGAAAGCAGGCTTGGCTGTGGGTGACTGGAGACTTCAGAAGCAGTGAACAGGGCACACAGAGGCACAGAGGAAAGTTTACTGCTGGAGGAGGCAAATTTGCAATTTCCTTGAGGGCTGGATCTAACTTTGAACTTATGTATACTAATGGGATTGACTAAGCTAATCCATGTATGTGTCTTCATTATAATGTATTTTTTAAAAATGCCATGGAAAGACATGAGAAATGAGAAAGGAAACATGAAAATACTTAATAATTCAGTATCTCTAACTGTCCAGACTACTAAGCATATTATACTGTAATTATTTACAAGGAAGGCAACGGAAATGGATGGGCAAGAGCTCTTATGAGTACCTACTACAAGTGAGTTATTTTCAGAGTTTTATTTCGCACAAAAGTAGATTTTTTTTCTCTGTTTCACAGATGACAGACGTGAGGGTCAGACAGACTAGGAAATGTGCCTGAAGTTTTGCAGCTAGTCCATGAGAGAATGCACACTGCAAGCCAGGTTCACTTGGCTGCGAAGCACTTACTCTATCTAATACACAACCTGCTGCCTAGATGCTCTGGCAAATTTGGATTGTGAAACTTGTTGGAAATAAAATCATGTCATTTAAAGGAGAGGCATTTAAAAAGCTTTGGGCTGTGGTTGTCTGTGGCTGAAACTAACATTTCCACCCACTTTCAAATGTTTTCTGAAGACTGTGAGGACATAGCAAACATGATTTTGAAAAAAATGAAGGCTTTCCCAAACCTACACACGCGTGCATGCACACGTGCTAATACTGGCTGTTAAGGGTTAGTCTTTGGCATGAGAGATGACAATAAAAGTAAAAGCGCTCTTTGAAATCAAAATATGAGTCCAGTAATACACACAAAAGTAAATTACTTGGTTAATGTGAAAGGAAGAAAGAAACAACAAAGAGAGGGGAAAATGAATTAAACAACAGGAATACACTGCAACGACACTGAGGGAACAAGGGGAAAACTGTCTGAGCCTGAGGCGTACGCAGGTGCTGCACAGTGAGCTACTCAGAAATGTTTGTAAACAATAGGTGTTTGTAGCATGGAAACCTGAATACTTGTGACATCAAGACTTGCCGTTTCCACGGAAAACAAGGACACCATAGTTAACAGTGGTGGCGGAACTGTGGCACGGGCAGGGCAGTGGGCTGTTTGCTACCACTGAAAGCTCTAAAAGGTTCACCATCACTGACTTAGAAGTCATTCAGTTCTGACGGGCATCTTCCTGCGTCCTCTGCTGTTCAGTTATAGTAAAGATATTGAAGGCTTTGGTTCTTACGTCTGTTTCTGCCATCGGAAAATGAGCTTGAATAGCAGTCATGCTGTCATTCTGCCCTGTGAATAGGTCTCTTAATGAAATTGTTGCTTTATCAAAGGAAAAAACTCATTTCCTACAAGAATTTTATTTAAAAGTCTGTAAATCACGAAGATTCTCTCAAAGACAAATGAGCCTTTTGTCTCAGGGCTTTGCCATAGTTGGCCTTCTAAAAAACCACTACAGATGGGAAGACGCTACGGAGATTGAGGAGCCCCTTTCTCTAGCGATAAATTTCACTTTGGCAATGAGGGTAAGAGTACACGTAAATAACTGAAATAACTGGATTAGTAATATGCAGGTTGATAACTATGATTAAAAATAAATAGCTTTTATACCAAGAACAGTATCTTCACCTCAAAACTGAATAACTGCAGTGCACTAGCTTAACTATAAAACGAAAAAATTTTAAAAACAAAGAATGATACTCTCCTCCTGTTATAAATCTGATGAGTCTTGGTGACCTCAGCCTCAAGTTAGTGTGACAAATTTTGCATAATGGATGACTCCCCCTTCTCCCAGTCATTTCCTGCCTTTATTCCAATCTGTGTTCCAGAGGATGAAGCAGGGCACGTTAACAAGAGGTGGGGGTGAGGAGATGGCAGTGCCAGACACTGGGCTGGGCTATCAATAACCTTGGAGGCCTTTGAAAAGAGCGGAGGGAAAATAATTTATCATAGTGTAGGAAAGGGAGCTAAGAAGCAATTCTTCAGTGTTGTCTTTTTGATTTGAGGGATGTGGATATAACACATGAGCACCGTTTCATTTGTTTGCTTGTTTCTTTGCTTTGGTCATAATTTTAGCCAGATGCGAAAATCTAAAAACTACCTTGAGACCATCATGCTCTTGGTGAAACTGGCATGAGGGTGACAAATTCGACAAATCACTAAATATAAGCTTTAGGTAAAAAGTAGACATTTTTAAGACTTGAGGAAGAGAAGAATAAATTTATTTGAATCAAATAGTTAATGAGTCATGGTTTCCACAACCATTTTGAGGCATGAAATTAGTTCTGAGTGCTTTATACTTTCAAAGTTTCAAATTACCTTTGGTGAACTTATATAGTGTGGTTCCTTTCAAATACATTTATGCTTCAGTATTACTGCTATGAGTGCTACTAATTAACGGTGCTGGTGTTCCTGCATTGTGCATGTGTATGAGAATTACAATTAGCTGTGTGTTAAGGCAAGGGACCACACAGTGTTTTATGGTTCACAGTTCCAGTGCCTTGGGCATGGTGACTGCATCAGCTCGTGTGAGTTTTATAACGCCTTACATAATGACTACTGAGTTCCATTTACAATGACTCACTGTTCACACACACACACAAAACTGCTCTGTGACCACTATGTGTAAGTGTATACAGGACACCTATAGTCCAAGTAAACAGAAACCAGCCTTGAACGAAAGTTATTTTTCCCTGATTTGGAGAAGCATACATATATCTGGTTGTCTTTTGGACAAGCTCAAACATTAAAAGTGAATGAAATTCAACAATAAATACCAGTGGAAACACTCATATATTTATGATAATGCAGAAAGTACAAGGTAGATTCATTAAAAAGTTACAAGGAAAAAAATCACGTGTGTATTGGCATATTTATGCTTGACAGTGACTATGTGGCACTCTGTGAACTTGCTGCATGTGGAACCAAGGTCTACATGCCTCATGGAGGCAGAGGAAAGCTGTCGTGTTCACTAGCGTCCATCTGCTTACCCTTCCCCCACAGGGTCATCACTTTGCCAACGGAGAAGCAAAGCCCTGGCCTCTGGAGCGTTGCCTGGCACTGCCTCCCTGAGCTGATAAAATGACTGGGTTTCAAAGGCCTTTCCTTCTGGTCCTGTGCAAGCTTCAGGATGGATGTCCTTAATTTTAAAGAAGCACAGGCTAGTAGTTTATATGTTGCTTGAAGAAGGAAATTAAATTATGTATGGTTCCTTATAAGGGAAAAGTAGTTTTTAACCTCTGCTGCAAACCCCAGAGGGAACTTATGTAAGAACAGGAATTCAGGCACCAGGAAGGGCTTGTGTTTCTCATTTGAGTGGTTCTTCAGACTGACTGTGACACAGGAGGAGAACGTATCGTTGTGTATGTTCTTCTGAATATAACAGATGAAATTCAGGAAAGTTAAGTCAACAAAAATGATAGCCCTTGTATAACACACATACATTGTTTTGTGTGGCCCTCACCGACTGCAAAGGGTAAGTAAATTAGGGATGAACTTCATTTTCAAGATAGAAAAAACAGACTTGAGATCACTAAAGATTTTTTTACACAAAAATGTCAGTAAGAAGATGATCTCTTTTTATTCCTTTAAAGACTATTATATCTTACAATGAGGACAATCTGCCAGCCAGTGTGGATCTATTTTTGAGACCATCCCATTAGTCTAGAGGCACAGCCGGGACATCAGCTCGGCCTTCTCAGGGCAAACCCGGTGTTCTTCACAGATTCCTAGAACTGCGTCAGTGTTCTCACGGTCAGAAGCCGGTTTATGTAAGATTTTTTACTCTCTAGTTTGTCAATGCACTCTTCTTGGCAGTGAATGCATCTTTTAAAAAATCAATCAATAGAATGAATTAAGCAATGATGAGATCAAAACCATTAGAAGGAATAGCTAAAAGCAATTTAAAATAAATGGATAAGCTGAATATTAAATTACTGATTTCACTCCTAAAAGTATATTTTCCACCTTTTGATGCAATAATACCTTAATATGTTAAGCTCTTCGAATGACACTTTGTAACTAGGTGTTCCGTTTTATATATGACTTTGTCCTGGTGGTGCTCCTCCTGCTTATGGGACTAATTAAGCCTTGCTGCAATTATATTTCTAACAGAAGCTGTAGTTCACTTATTTCTCAACAGCAACTATGATCACTTTCCTTGTTTCCCATGCATTATTTCATGATTAATTACTGCTACAGTGTGGACTGCATTTTGCATTCTGCTACACACAAACATTAATCTTCGGTCATTCTTCAATAGCATAATTCATTAAAACACATACTCTGAATTTGGAGCACATATAAGAAGATGTAACCACATACGAATGTGGAGCTGTTATGACAAAACATAATTAATGAAATAGAAAATGTGTTTCGTGAAGTTATGGCTTTAATTTGCTACTGCAAGAAATATACCCTAGCAATTTTGTATAAGGAAACTTCCCAGGAGAATTGAAATCCCCTTATCCTCCCTCCTCTAGGTACTGACAGGATTATGATTAATTCACATTAAATCTCTCCTAACTGGAAAAGTTTCCCAAATCAAATTCGAGCCACTGATAAATATGATAGTCCTAAGTCTAGATAGAGCAAACTTCGTCTGATTTGTGAATTCCTATCCTGCCTTGCTTGATTTCTCTTTTATTCTTGATGTTATCACACAACAGGGGACAAAGTGTGTCAGGAGCAGGCCCAGCCAGAGGCAGCACAAAAGATCAGGGCCACATGCATCCCCGGTGACCTCTGCAAACTGATGACCTACATTTGGCATGGGTAGTTCACGTGAGAAAAAACGAATCTGTGTTGCAGCTTGCGTTTAACCTGCATTTCAAGAGGCAATTAGAGAGACAGAAAGTAAACAAGGGTAAATAAGTGTGACAGACATATATCACTCTACATTCACATGACATGCCAGAAAAACCGTATGTGTTCATGGAAATGTACACATGGTCTTCTTTCTCTTAATTCCTCAATCTTCATAAACAAGTGTACTAGGGGGAGCTTAGTACAAGTAAAGACAGCATTAATGGGTCGCATATTAATATTTATGTTCTACTATATAAAGACCCTGCATATATTATGACTGTTTTGCAAGCTGAATGAATAACTAATGTTACATTATGTATGGGTACATATTAAGCAGACATGTCTACACTTTCTTAGTTCGGGATATGATTAATGCAGCCTATCAGAAGCCAGATGGTGCAGAACCAGAACCATCAATCAAAATGAAAAGACCACTGCGTGCTATCCACAATGAGGTTCTCACAAATGGAGACTCTGTTCACAGACCCTCACTGGTAATAGGCAGAAAACGCCAAGAACATAACTGCACTGTCCCACTGGGATAAAAAGTCATAGCTTGGGCTTGGCTAGAGTAAAAATCTGGTGTAGAAATATTCATCTTGGAGACCTGAGTACCAGTCAGGAAAGCCTGAACAAACCAACAAACCTGGCCTCAAGCATTTTTTTTAACAAGAGAGAAGCTTTTAAATTATTTTAATAATGTTTGCACTGATGACAGTATCTGTCAAACAGTACCCATTTTCCATTTGATTTAGGATGGGACAGTGCCACATAGTAACAAAGCAGCTGCCACTGTCTGCCTGACACGTCAATTGGCATCTTGTTGCTTTTGCACAGGCTTTATTATAAATAACCGCAAATGCTTCAGTGTTACTTTCCAGTCTTTCTCCAAGGATTCATGGGAAACAATTTTAGTCTCTGTTATGTTTAATACTAACGACTATTTCTGGGGCAGTTTTGGGGAGAAAGGCAGCCGAAATGTTTCCTGTTCCTTTAATAGCTTTACATAAAAATAACCATAGAAACACAAGGTGCTTTGTCTTCGTAAATGGATCATGTGTGCTTAGAAATGTTAAATAATCCCTATGCACTGTAAGACCTCACAAAAAATTAAAACAAATTTATAGGTTCCACCTTTTAGTAGTCACTGAAATATCATCTCAGAAATTTATCTTTGTAGACTTTGGGGTGGTGGTGGCAGACAGATGTACACGCAAGGAGGAAATTCCAGCAAGTATTTCCAACAGAACACAAGATACTAAAATAAATAATACATTAAACATCATGTTTAAAGGACAACAAAAGGGAAACAATTCAGAAACACCTAAACATGCTATCTGAAGATATTTTGCTCTAAGATTCTAGAAATTATAGTATGACCTTCATACCTTGGTATGTAGGGTAGTTTCGAAGGAGAGGTGTTTTATTTTGGTAGCAATAATGAAAAAAGGACTATGTGTGTTAACACTAAAAAGATCTTAAGTCAAATGGTTGCACTTAAGAGAGTTTTAAAAATTTGGTATTTTTTTCTATAGTCATTAAATATATATATACATAGTTCTGACACTAGGCTGACTTCCTGATGTAAAATTTTGTTGACACCTTCTGTAATAGTATGAGCATTTCTCACACTGGTATAATTTCTACATAAATGTTTATCAGTTGGGTACCATTCTACTATACTTGTATATGGCGATTTACTTACATATAATACTTTAATTCCTAATGGCAAATATTTATGTCTTTTCTTTGTCCCTTGTTAATAGTAATGGCGTGAACATTTTTGTGAAAAGAGGTATTTCTGTGTTTAAGAATATTTCCTTAGAATAGATTTTCCAAAGCTGAATTTCTGGGCTAACCAACAGGAACTTCAAGACTCTTTCTAAAATTGATACTCTCATTAAATACTCTTTAGTTTCAGCTAAAAACTCTACAGTATTTTTATAGGTGAGAATAACACTTTATTGTAATATAAATGTATATTAATTACCAGTTGGGTTAAAGTTTTTTCTATGGTTAAACAACTATATTTTCTTTTTAAAGTCTTACTGATGTTTTAGCAAATGACATTTTTATCTATTCATTAAAAGAATCACAAAGTGCCTTACTTTGGAATATTGAATTTTACTCATAGCTTGAAAGTAATACTGTATTCCTTTAAGAATATTTAAAAATAAACTTTTCCCCCTTTATTAAGATAGATCTCTCCTGTAACTACTTCAACTCAGTGAAAATTTAATGAATGAAATGCTCTAGATTGGTCAATATTTTCTTGGGGTTATATCTAGTTTTCTGCTTTTGTTTCAGGACTAAGCATGTTGAAAAACAGTGGTTCTTCTCAGTAATTCCTGTCATGTGTAACAAATGTCTTGCTATTACCAAAACTTGTACAATGGATAATTAGTATCATATCATTGTTAGCTGACTTTATGCCGTTTATGGTGACTTTTCTGACAGATGTATAATAGTACAGACCACATAAATATGGAAGCTGCATTATGGAATGTGAGAGAATACCAGCAATGACTGAAACATTCAACACAAGACCATTAACATGTCCTAAAAAGAAAGGGAAAGTTAACATGGTGCAGAAACTAAGTATGTATATTTTCAGAAGCTAGAGGACAGTTTCTCTCTCTCCTCTCTCTCTTCTCTCTTCTCTCTCTCTTTCTCTCTCTCTCTCCCTCTGTCTCTCTCTTTCTCCAGATCAATCTCAGAACTGGAGACAATTCAATTTTTTTGGATACAGTCAAAAGAAGGGTATTTACTACTTCTTTTCTTCACTGCAAATAATAATGTTATACAAAAGGTGGCCAACTTAGAATCACAGCTGCCCACACATGTTGGTATTCAGACTGAACACAGTCACTCCTTTTGAACTCTGGGATATCATAAACACTGGCCTACATCATTAAGTCATCTTTGGGACCATACTATGGATCCCATGTGGCAGCTGGCACAGAGGGAAAACCAGACAGAGTAGCAGTCACAGCTTTGCTGATGAGCAAGGAATCCTGTTTCACTACCCAGTGGCAGACATTTCTGTTCCTACCTTGGTGATTTCTGCTGTACCTCCCCCTCACCACCTTGCTTTCTAACCCTAGCCACTTATTGCTGGATGATGGCTGTGCAGAGGACCGACAGGCAGGACTGCAGGGCTGCCCCTGCCTGGCCAGTTCTGTGTCTTTCTGACCACAAAAGAGTGGACAGGGCAAGCCCAGAGGCTGCTGCCTTTGACACACACTTGCTTAGGTCTCTTGCACTCAAGGGCAGCAGGTTAGTTATGCCAACTGCTCTACTCCTGCAATGGGGATGCCTGGCCTCTGGGCAAAGCCAAATAACATGAAAATTCATATTTTATTGAACAAAATCCAAACTGAAACCTTATTAAAGTCTTGTTTGCTAAAATGCGGAGTATATCTGAATCTTGAATAATTGAAAATAAAGGTGCTTCTTTCCTATAAAGCACAAATATTGGAAACCAATACTAGCTAGAAATAAAAATAAATAAAATAAACCAACAAAGAATATACACTCTGCAGTGAGGAGAAAGGCAGAGAAGGAATCAGCAGTTCTGACTTTAAGGTATAGTCTTATTATTAATTAACCAACTGCCTATGGGCCTAAACACATAAATTTAAAAGAAAGCAAAGAGGCCATATGAACCTTATAAATTCTGGATTCCTCTCAGTGCTAACATTAGTGATGCTAAATATATACCCTACTATTTAGATTATTTAAGGGACAAACTTAATAGCCATCTACTACCAGGATATCTACATGTAAAATGCCCTAGGTAATCTTGTCTTGGGTTAGAGCCAGAGTTCTTAGTACTGTGACTGTTATCATTTCCACAGACCTTTGGGGGGTGAGGGAGGAAGGTATAGTAAACTAGAGCATGTAGAATTTCCTTTTCTCTAAATTGACAAGTTGACCATATCAACTGGGCTCCCATATGCTAAGGAGTCCAGATACATCACAGCAGAAATCTAAGTGCAGGGACTTCCAGGAAATAGTGTATTACAGGTCTGCTCTGGGTTCAGTTAGGGAGTTTTTTGGCCCTTCCTAACACAGAGTTTTCACAATTATGATGTCGTGGAGAGTTTCAGTACTGTTATAAAATGACTTGTTTCATAACCAACAGAAAAATTTAATTGGCTCAGAGAGAGAACCAGAACAATATTTTCATTTTTCTCCTTTCGATTTCCAGCTGGTTAGATTTTTTAAAATCTAACTGAAGGACCTTGGTGATGTTTTTGGTATTCAATCAAATGCTTGGTTTTATAACAGTGAAATTATCTCACTGATATTCCTTCATAGATATTTAATTATAGTAATAAATGTTTATTGATAAGTTTTAATCATGATTATTACAAACAATGTTTATTGAGCACTTACTATATTTGGAGCACTCTACCAATCTAGTTAATATATATTCTCTTGTTTAATCCTTACAATAACCTGGAGTAGACACTGCTATTTAATTCTCCTTTTAAAGATGAGGAAGCTAAACCTCAGAGGAGGTAAATTATCTATGTTACATACTTAGTAAACAGCAGATTCAAATCCAGGCCAGACTGTATCTTCCTTGAAAATTGCCCAGGGTCGTTTTCAAGCTTATTGGGTTTTGTAAATTTCATGGTACAATGGTCTATTATGCTGCTCAACACCCCCTCATAGAAAGATTGATGGAACATGCTACCCGGAGATTTCCCCAAGGTCAGCACTCCTCTGAATGATACACTTTCTGTGTGAGACTTGTGCATTTAACTGTGTTTGTCTTTTTGCCTCTGTTTCATAGAAGTCCACACTTTACTCTCTCCAGGACCAGTGACTCAGAATTTGTAAGTAAGTTACAAAGTTCTATTATTATATACTTTTAAAATAAGCAGCCACCTACTGTATCCATTTTAATATGTTTTTAATGTAATCAAGTCAGTGGTTTCTTTCCATAGAAGCAAAGATAAAAACAATACAGGCTTTGAGTAATAAAGGTAATGCATTAGTAAAGTGGAATTACGTTTTAATTACAATGATGTTTTCTGTGGTCAGGTAAAGCCAACCAGATGAAGGAGTAAAATTAAAAATAACAATTCTGAGTTTTTGTTATATGTTTTCACATATCTGACTCCATCTGACATACAAACTCTGTGACATACATTACTTATAAATGCAGTTTAGCAGTCAGTAAAACCAGTAAAATAAGTAACTTATCCAAGGTCACCCAGGAAGGTAAATGGCAAACCATGTGTGGTATTTGAGGTTAGTTCTTCTGACTATTATATACTATTCTGATATTCAGTGGAGTAAGCGATATTTATAAGAAAATTATATTATTAATAAAAAAGAAAGTATGACACATGTTTTTGCATTTCCTTCACTGGAAATTAAAAATGGTCTGACATAAGCATGCAAGTCTGTTTATGTGTACAGTACAGCAGATGGGACACTGCTCAGACGTTGGCTCAATCCTTATAGACAGGTTATTTTATGACCACCTACCTGCATCACTGTGAACATTTGCTTGTTTGTCCTTTCTGCCATCGTTCTTCACTCCTTGGGACATCCACCATCCCTCATCCCTCACACCTCAAGCAGCGCAATCTGGGTGGGCAACTGCACCCCGGCTCTTGGGGTGAGAACCTCAGTAGGGTTAACTCAACCAACACCCTGACTTGGCTCCATGCAGGGGAGCACTCATTGCTCGTAACCAAACAGGCCAGGGGTGTGACTGGCTTTTGCTTTTTTTTGCAGTACTGGAGATCAAACTCAGGACCTTGCACTTGCCGCGCAGGTGCTTATTCCACAGAACTATATCCCCAGCCCTGTGACTGGCTTTTTCCTAGGCCAGAGGCCTTCTCTTTTCTATACTTGGCCTGATGAGGAGTGAAGTATGGAGCTATTCTGCAGTCTCCTGGGAGCTTGAGAATAGCCGAAATACAGACCGTCAAGTGAAGCCTACCAGGGACTCTATGTGAGTCCTAATGAGGCCTTCCTTACTGAAAAAACTAGTTTGCTAGTTCAATGAAGGAAGTAATGAATTATAAATATAAATTATATTTCTGTTTAAAAGAATATGGGTTGAGTTTTTCACAGTACAATCCAAAACAAAGCCTCTGATGAGTCAAACAGGATGCCTAGAGAAATGTAGTATCAGATTTAGTACGATTTGGGTAAAATGAGACATTCAAAATGGCAGACTCAGGACTGCTGTCCGAGCACTAGACACAGAAACTGATTCACGAGGGGGAGGGGGGAGGCACAACCTAAGCCAGCGTGAGGGAGGCAAGGACTTGGGAAAGTGATAACGTTTAGGGTAAGCAGTAGGAGAAGTGGGAAAAGGAGCTCAGGGTGGACAAAGCTAACTGACATAATTTGTCATTCAGAAGATCAGCAGCAGACATGTTATGTGGACACAGGGGACCCAATCATCAGTAAATTTTCCAGCATCCTACATGATTGTAATATGCCATTAAGTTTGCAATTTTCTGGAATAGAGGGAGCACCACAGTATACATGAAGAGCTCATATACTCTTCATATTGCTTAAATTTTATATAATAGAAGAAGAGAAAAGATAGACTTTAATTAGGGAAATCCTGTGAAACCACCCTTGTCTATTAAACTTTTAAATTTCTAAAACTATTTTACATTTTTAAACCTTTTAAATACAAAAGATGCTTCAGATATATGTTCAAAAACACCTAAATCAGGAAGAGTCAGATCTTGGTAAAACATGAAGTGAAGGCCACTGAGCACCACTGTGTAGTCCTACAGGATTACAGGCCTCACCGACATGACCCCTGTCCTCAACGTTCACGGTCCTCCAGGAGAGACCTCGACCATGTGGCAGGGTAAACAGAGACTGCGGAGGAGCTGGCTGGGGAAGACAGGGATGACACCCAGAGCGGGCAGCTGGCTCTGAGACCTGAAGGAGAGAGGTGAACAGGTGACTGGAGCAGCAGTAGTTTCCAGAACAGACAGCAGTTTTCCCAGAGATGCGGAGGGCAGAGTGTGGGGAAAGGCATGGAGTCTGGTGGGAATGGAGCACACGATCAAAAGGGGCTCCTAGTCACAACGGGCCTTACTGGATCAGGGGACTTTCTATAAGTGACCAAAGGTCAGGCAAGTATTTGATGCAGGAGATTTACCAAGTCTGTCCTGCATGTGATAAGCAACGCCCACAAAGTGGTAGGAGAATGGACTGGCTTTGGGAAGTGGTCCGAGAGAATGAAAGTCGAAGCAGCAGCCTGAGAGAGAAGAAATTCAGGAGAACACTGCCAAAGGTCTCTACACAGTAACAGCCACCAAGAGGATGAGGTCAGGTCAGTACAGGTCATGAGATAAGCTGAAGAATACAAAGCAGTGGGGGAAAGGAGAGCGAGGATCCAAGGCAACATTCCCGTTCACAGCTTAGCAGCTGGGAAGATGCGCTAATATTAATCAAATGATGAACACAGTGCATGAGTGTGAGCTGGGGCAGGGCAGGCAGGACGCAGTGAGTCCGGCCTCGGACAGTGGGGCTGAGCTATGAGAGGCCCCTGTGCCTGCCATATACATGACTCCCACGCAGTGGAACAGCCACGGACTATCACGGGATGCTGCCGTGCCTGGGCAATGGCAACATCACAGAGATGCAAGTGCAGAGAAGCCTGATGGAGAGAAGAGAGGGCAACAAACAACTTCAGTAGAAATCAATATACAGTACCAATGCGTGCGCACTGTTTTTATTTTACCATCTGAGTATATGAAAGATACATATTCTTAGAAGAGTTTTGCAAAATTCACATCTATTACACATTCAAACTTTATTATGAACACTCAGTGTGAAAGATTTTTCACTTATGGGTTAAAAACTGTTTGCCTTTATTTAAAATGTATATGTTTGCATTGTTACAATGGCCGAATGTTTGAATCTAGTAAGTACAAAAAGCAGTGCTGAATCAGTAGATCTAAGGAAGTCACGTGGACAAAGGCGCTAGCAGCAGCGGACCTTCGGGGAGCTCATTTGGTGATAGCTGGGTAGCAGTTTTAATCTGTTTTGCTAAGCCTCACTGCAGATGGTCACAGTATTTCAGTGGGAGGTATTAGGTTCACCTCAAGTTTTCAGTGTAAGTGTTTGGGCTTTGACCTTATCTTCTTTAGCTTAGTGAAAGGCAAGTGACTGTGAAGTCAGATAAACACATCAGCAAAGGGGTCTGTGATAGAAATGGACTTCTGTAACATCCAGATGCTCGTTTGGAAGCAAGATTGTTTCCAAAGAGTGGGGATGGGCTGTGTTGGAAGAGATAGGCAAGTTTTCAATGAAACTCAGACTCAAATATGTACTATCAAATCATTTAAGGTAGCAGTGTCACATTTAATTCTGTGTATACTCTAAGCTGTTCAGAGTTTTAAGTCTACTTATAAGGTGGGGCAAATAATACTAGCCAGTAAACATGGGCAGTTTGTGGAGAATTAAGTCACCCATGTGATTTTTGATATTAGCCAGTTCATAGGTTAGCCATTGCAGGCCTGCCTATCTCTCCGTCTCTCTCTCTAAAAAAGTTATTACAATCAAAACCACATTGCAATTAACCCCCTTCAAAAATACTTCCTTACTTTGAATACACTTCTTTTATTGTTTTTGCTACTTCTGAAGCAGTTCTGGAAGCCCTGTTTTGAGACTGTCTTTAGTTGTGCTATGATGGCTATCTAAATGTCCTGAATTAATTAATTAATTAAAGAACATTTATCTTTCATTGTCATTTTGACTCTGGGGAAGAGTCACAGTGCACAGTGTTATATCTGATGAGGCAGGTAGCTGAGGTCACGGAGTAGGGTTTTATGAGCCTAACTTTAAGCTGGGTGGCCCTCGGCAGGAGCGTTGACTGAAGTTTTGGTCACGCTCTACAAAGGTACTTAGGAGCTGCTCCCGAAAGTGGCAGTGATGATGTGCTGAGTGTGTTCAAAGAGAAGGGGAGGGTTCTGAGGGGGCTAGGCAACGTGTCTTTCACTGTACTAAATTTAGAAGGAAAATAGAAACATTTACCATATATTTTGATCATGCCTCATGTCACCTAACCTTATTCATACTTATAAATATTCACAGAAACAGGTACTGAACAATTTTCTTTCATATTTCCTCTGCTTAAAGTAAATAAATATTACCTTTAAAAATTCTAGATTAAAAATAGAGATGTGCCATATGGAAATATTCAGATATGTTTCGTCAAATTAAAAAAAGCAGTCTGTAGAAGCAAGCAGTCTAAAGTGAGAACATTCTAAAATTCCAAAAGAGCATAAATGAGTAGACTATGGATAATGAAGATGTCCTTACAACCCATATCCTTATAATCAAGAAGAAACAAACCCATTGGAGCTCAAGATCAGTTAAGAAAATGATGGAACTTCAAAATACAAGGTTTTCTTTCTTGGTTCTTTCTATAGCAGATATACTGCTTCATGAACCAAGACCACACTGGCTGTAAAAATATGTATTGTATTTATTGTAAAATGTAAATTCAAAAATGTAGAATTTATCAAAATCTTGCAAACTTACTAGGATTCTATAAAGATTATATAAAACACTCTGTGGCCTCTGTTTGGAAAAAATTTTATACTAACAATATTTTGAAGAACCTTCCAAAGTCAAGGTTTTGGCTTTATAAGGGTGTTGTTTGTTCGTTTGTTTTTGTTTTCATGATGCTGAGCCTCCCATGAGACAGGGAAATACTCTATCCCTAGGCACATCTCCAACCTCCTAAGTAAAGGTTTTTAAATCTTTAAACCACAGAGATTAAGTGCAATCACTCAGTTTGCCGTAAAGTCTAGAAGTTTTGGTATGCAGGGGATGAAAAGGTATTAAAACGTCAAGATCTGTGACCATTGGATCTGTTATCCAGGAAGCACTAAGATTTCTACACATATTCTGCTGAGGTTTTAGAGGAGGAAACAGATTAACTCCTTCAATCAGCAAATATATATATAGCATTTCCCATCTGCCAGTATTGCTGTAGGTGTTAGGGAAACGGCTCAACTAGTGAATAAAATTGCCATTACTTTCTAATAGCTCTAATTTTACATTAACAATGTCAGTAATGTACCACTGCATGGTGAGCAGCAGTGGCGGATTTGGCATCCTAGTAATTAAATTTTATTAGAAGAGTAATAAGTCAATTGAGCATTTTCTCCATGCTAGGCCCTATTCTACATATTTTTCACTTCATTCTATAAGTAACCCTATAATAGGCAAGCTGCATTGCTTCTAAGATGGACATTTTTCCCTACATATCTTAGTTTGAGACAACTCATTACAATGAGCAGTGTCTTTCTTCTTTCTTAATGTTATATAAATTAATGGCAAATCTTATAATTGATAACTTTTAGAGTCTGAAACAAACTACTGTTCTCATTTCATAGGAGAGGAAAGTAAGGTAAAATATCTTGCCAACATTATATGGGAGGCAGCAGAATAGCCAGAGGTCTGAGATGTGGGAGCAACTACATAAAATCAAAGACTAAATTATTCTATTTAGGGGATTATTTCTAACTGAGAGACTACGCATAAAACTGTCATAAAATACCTTTTTACTATAGAAGGAAAAAAATTGAAAAGGTGATTGATATACTGTGTAGGGAAGGGTGCAGGCAAACAAGTCTGCTCTTACACTGTGGATAGGAATGTAGACTGAAACTTCTTGCTGAGTGGGACCCAGCAGTATCTATCGTGATTTAAAGTGCACACACCTAATACCCAGACACTCCACTTGTAGAGCTCTATCCCACAGTTAAGTTACACATGCATGAAATGACATGTCTGGGAGATTGTACACTGCATCACTACCTTTTGTAAGATCAAAAGATCAGATGCCACTCAAAGGTCCATATGAAAGTCTGGTTAAATAAATACAGTAAACATTTGGTATAGAATATATAGCTATATTTTAATAAAAGAATGAGGCAGCTCTTTATATACTGATTAAAATCATCTCTAAGATATATTATACAAGAAACAAGAACTCATAGAGTATTAATGCTTAGATTTTAAAGAGCATGTATCTTTCTTTACAGTAAGCCAAGAAACACACAAAATCAGATACAATGGTAGCCTCTAGAAAGGGGAACAGGAGCCCGTAAGATAAGTAGCGGTACCAGGGTGACTTTCATGAATATGGAATTAAGCGCATATATTAACTGTATTATGATTAAATATAAAACAAACTTAGTACTTATCCTCCCGGCTATGGTCATTACTACTGGGACACTCCACATTCCCACTGTTTCTGCACAGAGCACCAACTAAAGGCATATACAAATCATGGCACTATAAGACAGAGAATGAAGACTGTTTCACTCTTGTGTTTGCTGTGGGATGATGGGAATGTGCTTTATAGAGTTACAATACCCAGATCCAAAGAAAAGTAAAATACATTATGTATAAATAGCATATTAAATTCTAGACCATAATTCAGTATCTTCCCCTGGTGGGTGAGGAGGGAAAAGGAAGAAAAGTAAAATACGATTGCTGGCCTCAAGACACAGTGTAGCAGGGTGAACAGTGATATCAACAAATAAATACAGAACAATACAAAATACTTGCAAGGTAATGTTTGTTGTCACCTCACCCACTGCTCTACTGGATTGCAGGCATCTTACCCCAGTTATTGTGCCTAACTGCTAAGAAGAAACTCAATTATTTACTGAACTCGAAGAAGTTCAGTAAATAAGAAGAAGGCAGATAGCAAAGACACATACAAATCACTGTGGCAGCATGAAGAAAGAACAGTTCTCTGTGTGCATCAGAAAAGGCACCAAACAGAAAATTCAACAGGGTCTGGAAGGATGAATTAAGAATTCCAAAGGACAAGAGCACCCCTTGCCTCCCTGTAAAGCAGAGGTGAAGCCCAGGGGCCTTTCCCAGTGTATAGCTTAGGGTTCTTACCAGGGAGAACAGGGAAACCCAGCGCTAAATTTTCACATTACTATCTCCCGTGGAAGGGAATGAAGCGCAGGCACGTTTTGAAGAGCCGACAATTCACACTTAAGAAGGAGCACAACAGAAGGTAAACCGCAAGGAAGACTAAGAAATAGTATGGGTATATGCAGAAATAGGTGAGGAATACTAAAAATTGCGAGTACAAGGAATAAATAGAGGAAGGTAATCAGCCTGCATGAAGACAGAAATTGAAGATAGCGGAAAATAAGCCAAGGAAATTGTAGCCACTAACAGAAAGAAGGAGGGGGAACGAAGGAGGGAGGTAAACTCTAAAAACATCACCTACAACTGGTTAAAATATTAAATTATAAAATAAAGCATTGATAAAAGAGTGAACAATAGAGACTTTATTAATAAACTTTAAAGTGAGTCTCTCTCAAAACCTAAATTGAATCAGAGCTTTTTGTTTTATTTATAATAGATTATTATACTTTCCAGTAATTAGAAATGTAATAGTCTCATTTCTTACCCATGTATCTACCACATAATGCCAGACAAATCCAAAAGAATTTGAGACTTTAAAACACCTTTACTTTTACTTGATACCTGTTCATTTGAGAAGTATCAAAAATGGAAATTATTAACAATCATTACAAGAAGTTGACTTGTGTCAGAGGCCAAAATGTTCTAGTTTCCCTACTTCAAGAGCACAGTGTTAATGAATACATTTACATAGTGCTGCAGGAGCCCAGCGTAGTGGTGCATGCTTGCAGTCCCAGATACTTGCCAGGCCGCAGCAGGAGGAGCACGGAGTCTGGGAGTTGGAGATCAGCCTGGTCAACAGGGTGAAACTTCTGGTCATTTAGCAGCAACAACAAAAAGTGCCATAAAGGGTGACTATAACCAGCTTTTCTCAATCTCGACACAACAAGGAAACTTAGGAAATGAGTTATGGGCTGATAGAAATACCTTTGTTTCACTATTCTTTGTAGAGAAAATCCTGGAAATTGTTTTGTGCAACTCAGAATCTGTACTGAAGGCTTGTGATCATTTGGGAATGGTGTACAGATCGGGCCTTTCAGGCACTGTTAATAATGTGCTGAGGAAGATAAAGGCCAGGCCCTGGGAGTCCCTTCCACAAACAGCACAGGCCCACACTCCACCAATCACAAGGCTCCTGACAGCCCTAAACTCTGAGCAGTAGAGCCAGGAGGAGAAAAAGCACTAATAATTTCCTCATTTCTCCAGTGGATGCCTATACGACTTTTTAAAAGCATCATTAGCATTAATGTTTCTCCATACATCTAAATAAAAACAAGTTCAGCCACAAAGAACTCATTATATTTTATGACAAAATGTACTATGAGAAAGTGTACCTTTTGGGGGCAGGGGCTGAAAATTCTTCTTTCTTGAAAACATTGTATGAACACCTTTAATGTTAGTGGCAATGTATCTTTTACTGTAACAAAATTTCCTAAAAATATGAACAATATTCATAGTATTTCTTGATCATTTCAACCCTAACTCTATGTACATTAAAAGAAAGGCAGGTTTGAAAATTACTTCTTACTCCACTCCATTGTGGATACTACTTTCCCTTTCATAGATGGATCAAAATTTTTCCAAATGAAATGTCTAACACACATGCAGCTAACATTGCCAGGGTAGAACCAAGACATGCAGTTAAATATGTTTCAAATAAAGAACGAATTTCAGGTAACCGATGAACTTTTCCATTTTCAAAATTTTGAATTTCAAACAAATGAAAGAACATTTTAAATGTGTTATATGGGATATACTTCTACTAAAAAATATTCATTGTTTATCTGAAATTCAAATTTGACTGGGTGTCTTGCAAACTCTGGCAGCCCTGCATGTATCTGGCCTAACACTTCCTGTGGGCAGTGTATCAGCCATGCTGGCATCCACACGGGGATGAGAAAAGTTCTTCCGTAGTGCTGCACACTGTCAGGGAGACACAGATGAAAACAGGTGACGGGGCAGGTGACACCATCAAGAAGGAAAAGCGACTAGGTGCTACAGTGCTGATGGAGGACAAGCAGTCACTAGTGACTGGGGGCAGGGAGATGCAAGCAGCCTGGGACGGGTGGACCCCATTTAGGGTCCCACTGCTGGTCCCACTGCTAGTTTCCTCCTCATGACAGTGAACTCCAGAGGCAGTAAATGAACAACAACAGTGGAAACTGAGACACTTTCTGATTAAGAAATAATTTGAACATACAGGAAATGCCGTATTTATGCAGATTTTATGGAGGTTAATTTTTTAAATCAGTACTTTCATATGAAGGCTAGCAAAGGATTTGATTGCAACCTTTGATTTCCTTTTATTATTGACAGAGGCGTGTTTCAGTGGGGAGGTAGAAGGGATAGAATATCCCATTAAACAGGGTATTCCTAAACAATTACCTGGGAGACTTTCCAACTTCTGCATCAGGACCCTATTTCTCCATAAAAGGAAGTCACAAAGTTAACTTATTTTCTTCCCAGATACTGAAACTTTCTAGCTTCCCAACTTCAAGTGAAGGGCATGCATTTTAAAGGTCCTGTGAATGCTAACTGTAATCATGCCTTCTTAATCTCGCACAAAAACCCTACAATAAATTATTACCCATGGAAAGACTTTGAACTGACAACTTCCGGAGTTGTTTTGTGAAGCTCAGGATTTGTACTGAAAGTTGGCTGTCAACCCCTGATCAGCAGAACAGGGCAGGCTTCCACCTGGTTTTAACCTGACCTGCTGCCAGTTTCTCATTTTCAGGTACTGGGACTCTAGGCAACTCTCTCTTCAACTTGGTGTTTTAGGTTCACAGGTAGCCCATTTCTCTGCCTTTGAATCCCTTGCAATTTGAGTCCTAAGTGATAAATGATTGGGCCAACACCCACACAGAACCCGACCAGATATTCTGACATGAGAGGAATCTTTATTGGGCGGGAGAGTGACACGGTGGTATGCACAGCTGACTAGGACAGCCCCAAGCTGAGCAAAGCGTGGGGTTTTTAGGCTCTTTTCTGGGGATGGCGTCCGAGGGCCAGAACAGCCTGAGCAGGGGTGGGTTGTTCATCACAGGTGAATATCTAGTCCTGCCAAAGTGGATGAGGGTGGGGTTGGCCATTGTAGCTGAGGGGAACTAAAGTGGAACAGGTAAGGAGGAAGAAATATTGAGAGTTAAGTTCCCCTGCACGGGGGCTGGCTGCCTTGTGACTTATCACTAAGGAACTGCAATCCTTTGGTTGGAACCACTGTGTTGCCAACCTGACAGCCCCAGATCCCATGGTAGGGAGAAAGAAGGAAAGTAAATGGGATGGGTTCTGTTAGCAACTGGGTATCTACTTCATGCCCATCTGAAATCATGTTTCCTTTGCTCCATGCTGACAGTAAGTGAATCAGACAGGAGAACTTATCTACTCTGTCTCTCATTCTTAACGTTAGGGTTTAGATCTGAAACAGTCTCCAAAGCCTCATGTGTTTGGAGGGTGACTGGGCTATGGGGGTTTATAGCTGACCTGGTAGGAGGCGAGGTCTGGCTGGAAGAGGCAGGTCACTGTGGTAGTGACCTGGAAGTGTTTATCTCCTTTCCTGGCTCTTCCCTTGACTCTGCTTCTGAGCTCTTCTTACGTGAGCATCTTTCCTTTGCCAGGCCCTCCCACCATGCCTTCCAAGCCTTGCAACCACTCAACTCTCGACTAAAAATGTGAGCCAAAATATACTTCTTTTACATTGTGAGTATTGGATATTGTGTCCAAGTAATGAGAAAGTGACTAAGATACCTTCTCATGTATTTAGGCTTCAATGTGGTATCAAGAGAGGGAAGGCAGGAAGGCTCACTTTGACCCTGAAAGTTGAATGTTTCAATCCACCTCTTACTAGAGAACTTGACATTGTGGATTTTTAGCTATTTGTAGCAAAGAGCTCATGACCATGGACTCCAGAGTGAGATTGTGCTGTAAGTTACCAACTGTAACCTTGGGAACTTACTTAATCTCTCTATACCTAAATTTACTCTTATACAATATAAAGAATAACAGGAGCATGCATTTTACAGCATTGGTATAAAGGTTAAAGGAGTTCGAGGTATACGAAAAGCGCTGAGAAAACTGCCTGTTGCTGGTGAGTTTTCTCCTTTCTTTCTTTATGTAGTACTAGTGATTGAATCTACCTTCCCACTGATTCCAGCCATTTTTTTTTTTTATTCTTTGAGATGGGGTTTTGCTAAATTGCCCATGCTAGGATCAAATTTGTGATCATCCTGTCTCAGCCTCCCAAAGTGCTGGGACTGCAGAAATGTGCCACTATGCTCAGCTATATGAAAGGCTTTAAATGACTGCTTTATTAGATCATCACCATATTGTAAAGGTTTGCCTGGATTTTTTTCTCATTGTCAGCCCTTAGGGTAAGTGGCAAAGCATAATTTTGGCATCTGTAGATCCCTGGATAGATCATTCCAACAGCATAAAATCTCTTCCATTTGTACATACCTTCACACTACCCATCCTTGCAGTTACTGTAACAGAATAAACTATATATAACATATATAAAATAAAATCTACTTTTTAAAACAATGCCACATTAAAAGGAAGAGGGAAAAATACGCTGGTACAATATTAAAGTTAGCATCAAGAAACATGATCTGCTACCAGCCTAAGCCACAAGGTGATGAGGGTTAAAATGAGGAAAACGGTTGTGGATCAGGCTGGCATAGACGAGGAAGCAAGGAGTGGCTAGAGATGCCCCCTGCTGAAGGAGGAAACCGTGAAGAAATGTCTGCACCTCTGGCAATGATCAATAGTCCTCTTCGAGAAGGAAGGTACGTTAGCAACCAAAGCACTTATTTTATACCAAAAAAACTCCTCATTGCGTTTTACTTTGAGGCTGGTTACTCATTGGGCTGCAGAGTGGAGCTGAGAAACTGGATTTAGTATTTCCTGAAGTATTTACTTGCCTGTGCTCCAAGGCCACAACCTGAGCATGCTTTTTGTATGAGGATGTGTGTCAATGTGATAAGGAAACTCAATCGGTTAGACATCTATCCAATTGTTCTTGGTATTTAGCAACATCTCTAAAATTACTTTTTAAACACTTTTTATCTGCCAAAGATGGAAAATAGAGTTAAGTGCACAAATGGCTTTGGGCAATCTGCTGCAGAGAACTGTTTTAAGCGTGGCATAAACATGCCAAATCAATAACTTGTTTCGTTATCTGCATGTGCCATGAAAATCTGGCTATCATAGAATGCCGGATCCATTAAAAACTGAATTTGCTATTTCCAGACAGCAGATAGCTCAAAGCTCACCAGGGCCAGCAGGCAAGACTCCAGATTCACATCTCCTTCTCTAGAACAACTCAAAGCACTCTTTCGCTACATTACGTGATGAAGTCTTGACAATCCTGTGGCTGCCTCGGGATGCAATCAGATGGTCACTATTCTTCACACAGACAGGGCTGGGTGAAGTGACTTTTGCCTTGCAAAGTCACTGGACAGATTTGATTAATGGAGAAATGTAAACCAATCAATTTTTTCTGAAATGAAACTGCCCCCTTTTGTTTATGAGGTATGAGGTTATTTATGAATCTTCATGTCACAGAGACTCTTTAGGGAAGAAAGGATGACAGTATAACCTGCAAGTTTTGATGTATATTTTTGCTGTATGTTCGGCTCAAAGCAGCAGAAAATATTATTTCACATTTTATTATACAGCATTTCACTGTAAATTACAAGACATGAATCCTAGATGTACCTGCATGAGCAGTTCTTCAGGCAGTCTTAGGAAGTGTGAATTACTGAAATGCATATCCATTTTTGTTGCACAGTTAATACAATTAAAATTAATCGTACTGACACATTACTTGTAATTATTCCACTTGTTATGTCTAGAGAAGGCTCTCCTCAAGACACAAATATAATAATTATCAAAGACTTTAACATTTTTACAGTATCTAATTACAAATAAGTAATTTGGAGTACTATCAGTTCTACTCCTTCCTCTTTTCTGTTCATGCACATACGTTGTCCACTACCTGACTGGTCACACATGTCCAACCATTCTTCTATTTTTTAATCCAACAATTCTCTACAGCAATACTTCATTTACTCAGACCTTATTAAGAACAGCCAGCTGTTGCTAAGAGTTTTCAAGATAAGTACAATTTGTTCCTAAAATACCAATGTTTTCCAATAGGATATATACATCTCTACTATTTTTAAACAGAACATCTGTTTCTTGATGTAAATTAATCCCAATTATGTTACCCTGGGACTACTAAAATGTACTGGGAGACCTGGGTTTTGGGGAGCTAAGTTAAGTGGGCTTGGGCAGCTGCACATTCAGAGCTCCTCTGTTAATGACCTGCAGGTTTTATAGCCTGGCCTTGCTTTCATTTGGTTTGCTGTCACTTTTTGCTGGAGCTCTGAATTCTTGAAGCAATAACCACCTTCTTTTTAACTGCTGTTGGAGTTGACTGTGGTTTGGGCAACCAGCCATCTCTGTGCAACCTGATTTGAACAAAAGAATGGACTGTTGGCGATGAGGGACTGAAGGAGTAATGGGGGTGGGGATTAAAGAGTCATTAGAATAGTCAGTCCAGTTGGCTTTCATGAAAAGTCTTAAGCTGTCTTTTAGATCGTCCAGATTGCCACACAAAAGATCACTGGTTGAGTAAAACATTTATGTTTATTTTCTTCCTACTCATGAGCAAACTTAGGAATTGGGTCCACCACAGCTATTGTTTACACATTAAAACTTGCTTACAGTTCAGCTGACATGTCTATGTATGTAGAAAAATTATTAGCGTAATTGCATTCACTTAAAGAAGAAAAGACACTTCACCAACAAGGGACTATATAACAATGTTTCTTCTCAAGTGATTTATGTCTATATTGTTAATATAACAAGTTACTAAAGAAATGAGAAGCTCCTTTCATAAAATATAGATTATAATAGTGACAACTTGCTAAACACTCATTTTTAATAGTAGAGTTGATATTAATTTACTCAGATTAACTGTGCTTAGGAACTTACTCAACTTTGTGAATTTTATTAAAAACTGCTACAGTCCTTAACTGAATCGTCTTACTTTTTCCTTCAAAATATTTTCATATTTTATAATAAGTTTTTACACTGGCAGATTATAAGTATTTGTGACGAGCTAATAAACCTAGATTTTCCCCTGAATATATAACTTGCAAAATCTAACAAGAAAAAAGAAAAAGATACATCTTTTATGTGCCTAATAATATTTTCTTTAGGCTAAGGACATGCCACCCATGATAATTTGCCTGGTTGTGATAGAGATATTCTAATTATAGTTAATGCTAATTTACCTGTGACTTATCCAAAGGGAAAACTCAAACTCAGGCTGACTTTCTATAACCTAAAGGTCTCTGGCCTTGTAACCCGCCCTGGTAGTCAGCGTGGTATGTTTTCAGAAAATACAAGCTCTGTTTATTATTTATTAAAATCACAGAATTGCATACAATACAATCAGATTACCAGCTATTTTGGATTATCTTTATAATGTTCCCTTTATTAGAGCAGATCAACAGGAATTAGCTTTGGTCAAGTCTTTTTGTCCCAAAGCCTTTTTATATAAGCCCTTTTAATTATTTTAAAACTATAAGAATTCCTACAAAGAACTTTTTAAAAATTCCCATGGAACTAGAGACAACAGTCCAAGTGAAATTCTTTCAGTCTCAAGTAACTTCCTAAGACTCATTTTGGGTGCACACTTTGCTTGGAGGTTTATTTGCTTTTTGCAACAGCATTTAAGAGAAAACCAACTGACCATTTACAACCTAAACAATGGCTTCAGGGTATGATTAAGAAATGCACCTGGCCTCACTCAAACAACACGTTTGCTTAACCTGGTGACTTTCCTGCATCTGGGGTCAGGCAGGAGCAAGCTTTGTTGGGAGGAGGAAAGAAGACTCAATATAAGTGACTCACTGAGAACAGAACAGTCGCACTAACTGCACTTTGTAATTACAACTGTTTTAACAGGTTCTAGTAGGCAAGGCTATCTTTTAAATGACCACTGTAATTTGGGATGAAATCCCAGGAAATCATGCCAACATTAGAACAGGCGTTTCATTTCTGCGTTTGCTCAGCATAACTAACCCACTGAAATGCTGAGTGTTCCTTCTTTGGTATAAATGTAGGTCAAGGGGAAAATTAACACTAAAAAGAATTTGGCCAGAAAATAAAAGAATATCAGAACATTTATCCCTAGCAACAAGGCATAGCTTTTTTTACTTCTGCATCCTTTTTTATGATGGAAAATTTCAATCATAGATAAAAATACACAAAGGAACGAACCACAGAAATCCATCACTCAGTTTTGATAATCACCAACACATGCCACATCTTGCTTTACCACATTCTCTGAACTCCCCTTTTTGAATTTTTTTGAAGGAAAACCCTAGACTGCTGATATTTTATTTTACTTAAGCTTTCACTTATAATGTACATGTATATTTTTCTAAAGTTCACTCCAGAAATCTCATTGAGCTTGAGCTGTTTAAACCAATTTTAACTACATTTTGTAAAACTTTTTACAATAAGACCTGTATTAATTTGCTTGAGTATAATTGGGTGATTAAAATGACAAAGTAACATAACTCTCTGTTATTTAATTATGGGGGGCAGTATTCTAAGATCCAGAATACAGTGCCCGTTACTTTATCCCTGTGGTTCTAATCTCTGCGCACATTCCAATCAACAAGACACAAAGCTGAAAGTAACCCGGTTACGTACAGATTTGCCTAGATGCAGTTTAGGAAAATGAGTGGAGGATGCTGCCAGTCCAGGAGCTGCCTAGAATGAAAGTTTCCCCTTTCCTTCACTATGCATATGCAGAACAAAACAGAAAGCCAACAGACCAAACCTTAGGAGCTTCAAAAATCACTCATCAAGCAGTATACAGCTACTTATACTTTATTACTCATCTTAAAGCAAAGATCAAAAGGAACTCCATCTAGCATTTATATTCAATTCTTCATTTACTGATGACTAATTTGTAGGGGAATGAAATCTTCACAAGAGAAGTCAAAGTAATCTGAGGTGACTTTGATACAGCGCCATGAGGATATGAAGAGGAAGCTGGAAGCAGGTGCGAATGGCTACGTTCCATTAAGTGTTCTCATAAAAGAATACTGGAATTTCCCCTGACTTGTGAATTTTAAAATTTGCTAGAAGTGGGCAAAATTTAGATGAGCCAGGCAAAACCTTTGATTTGTCCTAGCTTTTTCTTGTTGCTAAATGTTAGCCTTAGCCACTAGTGCACTTATGTGAATTACATTACATTCACCTAAAAAAAGTGTAACATTCCCATGGAAATCTGGCCAATCTCCTTCCTTTGCCTGTGTGTTACTTACCAGCATGCACTTTCCTGCAGCATTGTGAGAGACCCCTCACTCAATCGTTTTCTAATCCCTTTATTCTGCAAAGTGAGTGATTTAGCTTGAAAAACTAACTTGAAAAAATTTTTAGTGCAGTATTTCGTATCACTAGGAACATGAATGATCACATGGAGAATACCTCTTTTATAAATCTTTTGGTACTTCAGTCCATTGGTTATTTTAGAAACACTAGAAATTACTCAAATTCCTTAACTTCCATGAACAACTGGCACCATTTTTCTCCCCTGAATCCAGACATCTCTGTATGCTCAGCTGAGGAAAGTAGTTTTCACACTAGTTATTTTGGCTAGTTAAAAAATCCCCACCACATGTCTGCCTGTAAATTCATAGATAAAGATTTAAGTTTATATTAGCATTTCAACTGTGTAAATTTTGTTTGCTTGTGAAATCACCTCGAATTAACAGATTTATTGGAACCTTACATGGCACAGAAATTTTACATAAGTTTCAGAAATCTTGAAATCTATTTTCTCATGAAGATGTGGAAATGTGAAGTATTTCTTAAAAATGGCTCTAAATGTGTGCTTCTTTTTATAGAAGTCTTACAAATATATGGTGAAATACTTACAAGTGAAGATATATCTGAGAATTTTTCAGTGTTGGAGAATGTGGAGTATAAAATAAAACAAGAATGGCTATGAGCTTTTATAAAGTAGAAGAATGGGCCCACAGGAGCCATTCTACTCTTGTCTTCTGTTCAGTGAAACCTCTGCTAGTTAATATTTCAGATATTATGCTTTTTTTGGGTAAAGATTATTTATTTGGCAAAATAACTATCAGAGCAAAAGAATCAGGATCTGTAGTCAACACTTCAACTGTACTTACCAATCCAAAAACTAGTTTACTATTTACAATGTTTGAAAAGAAAAGACAAAACCAACCGAAAACAACAACTTTAACAACAACCACCACCCTCAAGTCCTAGCTTTTAGTGACCGTATGTAACTTTTTTTGGAGGTACTGGAGATAGAACATATGGGCTCATACATAGGGAAGTGCTCTGCTACAGAGCTATAACCCCAGCCCCTTGAAAATAGATTTTAATATGAATAAGATATAACCACCTTGAATATAAATTCTATGATGTCAAGGGTTGAAAAAATAAAATTAAAACATAAATTGGTAAATGTACTTTAAAATCCCCACATATTGATTAAAGTTGCTATACATACAGGAAGGCATCAGTTTAGAAGGCATCTAACTAAACACTAGTCCCAGAAGGTTTTTAAAGGAAAACACAAATCATCATCAAAAACTAAGACCCAGTATATGAATAAAAGGCTTCTCTTACCTTGTGATCATATGGATTGTAAGAATGAAATATCTGAGACAAATCTTTTGTCCTTTGTTTTTTCTGTGAAAGAAAAACAAAACATTTGAGTGGATAGCTGGTATTTAACCAAAAAATACAGTGAATCGGTAAATTTGTGTGTATTTATGCAAGCCCTTCAGACTCCTGGACATAGCTGGCTTGAGCCTGCAGCTGTGAGGGCACCTTTGTTCTGTCACTGCTCCATGCCCTATGTGCCTTGCATGATGTGTTTTATACACAGTAGATGTTCAGTAAGTACTGGCTGAATTAGTGCCTTGTAAGCTGTGATGAACACTTAGCCCTCCTGAATATTCCCTGGTTTCAATTCTGCCATTTTTCATGAAGATATAACAGCTTTCAATCAACAGCTGGCTTCTCTCTGATTTGTTTGAACCATTGCTGCCCAAACAGCTGGGCTATCTTTGATACCCTGGATCTGCATGGGCCAATCACAGGCCTGCACTTGAATCAATCAAACAGACCTTAATCTGAACCAATCAGAAGGCTACACATGGACCAATCACTGGCCTGTAGCAGTTACATAACCCCTGTTCCTGTTGTACGTCTTGGGTTGGCCTAGGAGAGCTCCCTCTGGTATACTGACACCCCTGTGGTGCTACACAGATCCTGTTAGAATAAAGATTTGCTCCAATGGTCCAGCAAATCTGCTCATGATACAGTTCTCAGGTAGCATGGGCTTCTTATCCTTAGTAGGGTGGACAGAAAGGCCCTTTGAAAGAAAGGTCAATAAATACTAGGAGCTATTATCCCTGAAGAGCTCCAGAGACCAACAGCCAACAAAGATCAGCAACAGAGAGCAGCAACTATCACAGCTGATGGATGGTGTGTAACATAACTCAGTGTCAAACTGCAGATGTGACCAGTGGTGTCCAGTATTAAACTGGTGTTCACTGCTGGTATCAGGGATGCTGCATGTTGCTGATTCCTAATTTCTGTCTGAATCAAGGAAAGCCTCCCTTGACTGATGGGCAGTAATTCTATATACGCTGTTTGGAAATTTACTTTTCTCTACTTTATACTTTACCCTCGCCAAACTTCATGCTTGTGTAAACACATCTGTGAGCCCTAAGAATTTTCAAATCTAAAATCTTTAGAAATCCGAACTTTTTCTATGACTCATTTTGATTTTTTAATATTATGAGAGTCTTTGCACAAATATTCTTGCCAGCCTGACAGTTTGTATTGCTTTAAAAGATAAATTATGCAAGTACAGGTGCAGGATCAAATAATAGTGTATACATATTATCTTGGAAGATGGACACTATTCCAATTTGCCCTCACACCCAGAGTGAACAAGAGAAGGAACTACAGCTTAAGCTGTAAATTCTTAGGAATGCTTCTCTTCCATTTAAAGGTTAGAACATTTCTAAATTTACCGAACAGATGAAACCTTTTTAGAATAGATAAAGAACGTTTTCTCAGCAGCTGATTACAGAATTTATTTATTATAACTAAGTATTTATCCACCATAGTATAGTCCAGTACTTCATCTTAAAATCCTGTCACACAAGTCGTCTGTTTGTTCTTAACATTGTTCAGTCTTGCTTTTGGATCTACCAGGTTTCTTCAGTCTTCACTTGCGCATGACTCTTTGCCCAGTATCCATGTGGCCCAGGGGAGCATTCCTTGCCTATTCCCATGTCCTCCTAGACATGCCTGCCATATCCTGCTCAATGCCGGGGACCTGAGGGGATCCCCTGGCTCAGGTTTATATAATTCTGCATCTGCTTACTAGGCAATATGATGATAATTAGGATCATGTGTTAAAGTCACTTGGATACAATCCCAGTTTTTTCAATGACCAATTTTTCTATTTCAGAACTATCTTTGGGGTCACAATCCCATTGGCAGTGTATAAATCAATTGGCCCTGCTGTCACATTGTCAGCCTCAGACTAAAAGTCATCTCTTCCTGTGGTTCTGCTGAAATTTCTACCTCTTCTGTTCTCCTGTGAGTGGTGCTTCTGACCATCTAACTCTAAAATAATTTAAGTCTTCTTTTCCCTGGAGAGTAGAGATGCATCTTGAAAATGATTGGAAAGAGTTTCCTTGGCTAAAGAAACTTTAGTCTTGTAAGTCTTGGATTCTGTTTTGAATAAGTCACTTGACCATCAGAGTTTTCACTAGCTTATAATTTCTTATTTTCTTTCCTTACACCCACTTAGCTGGCTTACACTTCAATCAGAAGAAAAATGATGAATGCTCACATTTTCTTTTGTAGGAGACTTGATATAACACACTGGAGAAAAAAAAAAATTCCCAGAAAGGAAATGATGCTAGAGAAGATGAAATTTTAGGCAGTAAATCAATATTCACCTTAGGAAGTGTTCCAAGGATTCATCAATTTCAGAAATGGTTGAATCATGAGCTTGAATTGGCAGGTGGATAAGGAATGTTCAGAATTTGCTTTGTGTGAACTTTTTATGTAAGTTTTAATTTTATGTCTATATTTTGATATATTTTTCTAAGTTTTTGTTCTCTGGTTTTCCTTTTTTTTGAGATTGAACCCAGGTGCATATAATAAGCACGTGTTCTACCACAAATTGACACCCCCTCGTCCTACACATGTTTTTTCTCATAAGCTACTTCTGATAATTTTGGGAAGGAGGGAAGTGGGGTAGAAGTGAGTAAGTATGTAGGTTAGCTCCCAATGAAGCCTGAAGGGAACCAAGCCCTTTTTCCGAAAATACATTTGTTATACACAAATACAGGCAAGTCTTAGTTACGGATATTAAAGATTATATATATTCATTCGGTTTTCTGAAAATTATTGCTACTGTTCCTCTGAAGGCAGTTATAGGCCCAGTGATATATCATCTGGAATCTAGAACAAGGGTTGGCAAGTTATGACTGATCTACCCTGATTCCTATTTTTGTAAATAAAGTTTTATTGAGACACAACTGTACTCAGTCATTATGTTATTATCTGACTGCTTTGATGTTACTGTAGCAGATCTAAGAAGTTACAACAGAGACCACATCACCTTCAAACACTATATTATCATCTGTTCCTATCACCATTTTTATAGAAAATATAGTTACCCCTGATCTAGACTTCTAGACTTTGTCTCCGTGACCACTTCAGCCAGCACTTCTTTAACCTAAAATCTAATGAACAATTAACCATCCAGCAAAGTCCCTGCTCCTTTTACTTTCTCAGTGAGGGCGGCTGAATCATAACTTATGTCCTGACATAAGGGATGTACTGGGATGTACACAGCAGGCACAAGAATAATTAATTAGCCGCCGTATTTGCAGAATTTTTATCTTCAGTGCATTCCTTGTAAAGGTACATAATACTGCAAGTTGATTTTCAGATAGTTTGAAATGAATATGATCCTTCACAGTCTTATAGAGTCACTCTGTAACTGCTGACCACAGAACCTCTGCGAAGAGATCCTTTATTAAGTCCTGAGGCTAAAGTCATGTAGAAGGGGTTATGTAAAAGCACCTAAGGCAAGGAAGGCCATTAGTGCTGGTGAACCAGCTTCTCATATAGGCAGCATTACAGCCACTACTCTGCAAAACAAGTTGAGCTTTGCTATCAGCAGTTTTAACTGAAACCAAAAGCTGAGCCAAAAATGGAATAATTAGGTATTTTCCTATTGCATCATAGTGCATGTCTAAATTATCTCCTACTTTTCAGCCTGTTAAAACAAACATCTCAGTCATGCAACTGCCTGTTAATTCTCCAAGTGTTTAAAAAGTAAACATGTTGAACAAGTTGTGTGATGAACTTGGAATGAGGGTGGTCAAAGTACAGTGAGTGCAGCAAACATTTCTCCCAGAATCATACGATGTACTTTCCAGTTACCTTTATTGTTAACCTGAGGCACAGACAACGGAGATAAGAGGGTATTTGCCAGTAAGTGCATGCTGAGTCCTGCAGTCTATGTGGGCCACAACAGGGTTTGAAGACGAAGCAGGACATAAATTTGGTAAACCTCCTAGATTCCCAAGGAGCTGAACATCTGCAATCTCCATCCCACTGCACTTGACAAATTGCTTTTATATTCCACTCTCCAAGGGCTGCAAATGCCAATGACCACTTTTTCTTATACCCGTGTAAATTCTCTTTCAGACAAAACCAAACAAAACCAAAGGCCCCAAGGGAGCATTTGTAACAGCCCAGGTTGCCAGACAATGTAATCATTTCCATTTCTATCAAAGGTGTACCACACAGCTCAGATCTGACAGAGGCTCCACATGGGGCAGAGCCTGCATGTGAACACGAGGTTATACAACCTACTGAAGCAGCAATGCCCAGCCCCTTAGCCCTGTTAATTCCCCAACTCAGCGCTTCTGAGGCCTTCTTTCTAGATGTAGACTACGCTTCACCAAACAAAGGAGGGTTCCTCTGAAGTAAAACTATGGATTTCATTTCTACAAGTAGATTCTCAAAAACGATACAGCCTACAAGCTCTCTGAAAGTTTGATACATTCCAGGTATTCTATAAAAACATGGAAATGCTCACCATACTGTACTCTGTGGTGAGAAGTCAAATGCATAGGCTAGAGTTTCAATACGCTTATTGTTTTCTGACTCCCATGCTGGTAGTGGGGCTAAGAAGTGGTTACCTGGTTAACGGGTAGCAGCACTAAGTACAGAGGAGAAGGTAGGCAGCCAAGACATTCTGAACTGGACGTTGGGTTTGGAATAGATGAGCTGTGTGTGTATCATGCAGGGCCACTTGAGGCAACAAGACAGTGATGGTCTGGTGGAGACTGAGAGCATCATGCTCTAAAAACACTCCAAAGAGTCTGGAATCAAATCCCAGATAAAATCAAGGCTATGAAGAAAAGACTAGTGAGTGAAGACACACTGGGGACCTTCAGAGAACTGTATCCTAAGACGTAAGGGCCAAAGTAGCCAAAGGATTCAAGATACAAACAAATGAGAGCCAGAGGCAAAGGGATCATTGGCGAAGGGTTGCTGAGGACCTGAAAGAGTTACAGTGAGGATGCGGGCTTAGCAAGAAGTGGCGAGGGGCACTGCAGTCAGGGAAAAGCAATGAGGGTAGCCAGGAAATCTGAGGTAGGTGAAGGGGTGAACTGCCAAGGATGTGACCTGATGCCAACGTAGGTCAGATGTGTGCCGTGGGATCTTCCAGTATACTTCCCACAGGCAGACTCCACTGTCGGGAGGCGAGCCCACGAAACTCAAGCAAAGTATTGCTTAGAGTTCGGTTTGTGATAAAAATGGGCATGAAACAGTTGAGTGTACAAACATGTTATGTCATCGGTGGACTCTATGGAAGCAGGCTACATATAGGCACAGGGAGGCAGGCAAGGAAGGGGCTTTGCTGAATTTACAAAATGGCTCAGTGATTAGAACACATGATGCAGGACATGCAGCAATAATGATCAGACACCCGCTTCAGGAAAATGACAGAGCCCCACGTGAGAGCAGGACAAGCTGAGAAGGCTCCCTGGATCTGAGAGATAGCCCAGGGGCAGGAGAGACGGTATGTGGACGCAGCTCAGGTAGCAGGACAGGAGGGGCAGGAGCAGAGGAGGACTCCAAGATCTGCGGCTCAGTTAGGGGAGGAGAAAGCAGAGCCTGTCAGTGATGTAAGGTCCAGAATGAGAAGCAAGTATGCGCATTGGGAGGGAGAGGACGGGAATGCAGCCTTGACTGTTACACATGTGAGAAGGCTGGGAGACATCTGGAGAGCACGCTGGCGAAATTTAGAGCAGGTCAGGGATGAAAGCACTCAGGGAGCTCACAGAGAAAGGCGGGAGAGAAGATGAAGGGAGAAGACCGAGGCTGAATCCTGGCAAATAACAACTCTCTGACCTCGGGCAAGTACCTGCTCTGAACTCTGGGTAAGTGAAGGCAGTGGACAAGGCCTGCAGTTCCCAGCCCTTGCTGAAGGCTGGACGGATAGGGAAGCTGTGAAATACACCGAGGTTCCTGTCCCCAGTGCTCCAATTAACTGGTCTTGTGGGACACTGACAAATGCTCAGGTGTTTCCAACGTGGGGCCAAAGCTGAGAAGCACTAGCCAAGGTGATCCCTAAGGTGTCTTGCAACTATTAACCTCTATGGTGCTAGACCAGCTCCCCACTGTCTTTCAGCTCCTGTCATTCTGTGTTCTGAATTCTGCCAGGTAATTTCATTCTTAATCTGTGTGTGGTACCTGCAGTGTTGCCTTATTTCCAGACCTCTTCCTTTACCTAAAAAGGGCCTCTGCATGCAGGAATTCCTCCTGGGCATACTGAGGCTTTGGCTGTGGAACAAACTGCTGCTAAATACCTAGTTCCCTACTTGGTAAATCTGAAAAAGAAATGGGAAACCAACCGAATAGATTTGAACCTTTATTTCACAATGTATGGAACACCAGAAACTTAATTAAAAGAACTTGATAATATCGGCATTCAATAGCAATAGTACTTTTCTACTGTTTATATGGTGTCCCTAAGATGGCAAAACACATTCAAGATCAATGAAAGAAAGAAAGGTCCTTGGAATTAAAACAATGAACCCCCAAATTTAGAAATAAACTGGAAAATCAATTATGTGAAGTGTGGCTGGTGATCAAAAATACCCCAAAGATTTGCAAATGGCAAGAAGACCAAGAGATGGAGGGAGGGGAGTGGAAGGGAACACAGAAAAAGTTAACCTATTTATGCTGAAGACCACATTTTTTTCAAGTTTTGCATGAACCTGATGTGTTACCTAAAAAAACTCAAGGAAAAAGAATTTGAACAAAAAAAAAAAACCCCTGTATTATGGTCTGTTGTTTTGGCTTTTTTTTTTTTTTTTGTACCAGGAATTGAACTCACACCCTCGTGCTTGCCAGGCAGATGCTGTGCCACTGAGCTATATCCCCAGCCCTCGCTCTGTTGTTATGGGTGTTCAAGAAATGTAACAGTAGGAACGGAAGGATTAAGACTTGTCATAATGTACCAGTTCTCCACGATGAACACAGTCCATGCACTGTGCACATAGACTAAGAAAAATTACAAGAAACAAAAGTCCAAAATATAGAGAAAAAGTCAGAGTGTCTGAAATCCTAATCTGCCCTTCTGCCTGCCTTCCCTTCCCACTTCCTTTCTTCCATTCTTCTTCCTCTTCCTCTTCTGTTTCGGTGCTGGGCATTGAATTCTGGGCCTTGCCCCTGATAAGCAAGTACTCCACCACCGAGCGCCACTCAGCCCTTCTGCTCTGCCTAAGGCACACACAATACTTCCTTATTCTAGAAATAATAACTCTTCTGTGATGGCAGGGAAAACAAGAAAACACAAGACCACTCTACCTCATATAATTTCTCTCCCCTTTGCCTCTAGCAAGTTCTGCAAAATAACTGAGGTGACCACAAACAGACTGCTTCTGAATTCCTTTCTCTCCATCTAGTCACAGCAAATTCGAGAAGAACTGTCACATTCCTTCGTTTTTCACATCACCACCATGGTGGTAGTGGGAGTGGGGGGCAAGGGGATGAAATGGTGTAACTATTTTGTAAACAACACCAAAACAGCGGACATCTAAGAGGGGAAGTTATAAAGTAGGTGAGTGAATCTGTTCAACCCAATGGTAGTGGTACTCAAATTGAACTAGGACAATGTACAGCTGATCTTAAAAACACAGTAGATGTCAGTGAGGAACTTTTTTTTCACTTATAATTCCTAAAATAACCCGAGGGGAAGGAAGTTATAACCACTGGCCTTTCTGGTCACAAAGGTGGTGGTGGGGTACGGCACACGTGCCAGGTACTCTGGCAGGCCCCGAACAAGGCCACAAATGGAAAGAGGGAAATTTGCATGAATGCAGTGATACCTGATAAAATAAAATGAAGGGAGCCTTACTTCTATTAACCTGACCTTGTTTTCGAAAGGCGTGGCAGGCACAAAGAGACTTAACTCATTTTATTAACGGCTGTGCCAAAATGAGTAGCTTTTACAAGCAACAGGGCAGAAACTGCCTTTGACATGAGCCAAAATCCCTGCAAAGCCAGAGGGCACCTAATACCATATACTGTGCAACAGTTCACTCAAATGTCCTTTGTACAGGTCACTTTTGGGTGCTCAAAACCAGCAGGCAGGAACATGAGTTGCTATAAATATCAATTCAGTATCACTAATCTCCATCCTGCCATTCAGACTAACCACAAAAGAAAGTAAGCTTTACCTCTTATCTAGATTATTAGAATAATGTTTTCTTTCCTGGACTACTTGGGCCCAGTCTTCACACTCTAAATCAAAGGTTGGCAGGATATGGTCTGAGGGCCAAAAACTATTGGGCTTCTAATTCCTTATACTCTGTGATTTGTTTTTATACTTTTAAATGGGGGAAAAAAGGAAAAGAATCAGTGTATTTGTGATAGGTGAAAATTGTATGAAATTTAAATCCATACATAAAGTTTTATTGGGACAGCCATTCTCATTCCTTACAGAGAGTCTACCCTTTGGTGTGCAAAGGTCAGAGCTGACTGGCTGTCACAGAGGCCACATGGCTTATAAAGCTGAAACTACTTAACATCTGGCCTCTTTCTAGACTTTGCCAGCTTTAGCTCAGAATCATTACTTTGCAACCCTGGCTGCATATTGTAATAACCTGGGGATGGAAATAATACTGATGTCTAGTCTGATTTAATTGATTTGGAGTACAGGCTGTAAGTTGCTATTTTTACAAATCTCCCTAGCTGAAGCTAGCTTGAAGCAAGTGTTTAGAATCATTGCCTAAGCTACGGCTTTCCTGAGGCCAAAGTGAGTTTTCAAGTGTGTGGTCATCTAATGCCACTCTCCTCTTTTAGAAACTTGTGAGGCCTAGGACTCAAGCTTGACGTATTACAGTAAAGCTTCGCCTACTTTTAACACTAACCCTAAAGACAATGTTTTGCTCCTGATAGATCGTGCATCTCCCTGAGCCTGCACCTTGCAGACGCTATACCCTCTGCCAAGAATGTCACTGCCACCATTTCCATGTATTGCTTTCATTACGAAAAACCCAATTTGAAGACCCCTCCTTGCATTCTTGATCTTCTCAAACAGAAACAACCTTCTAAGCCATGCTCTCTAATAAACCCCTTACCTACATTCACTGTGTAAACTTTTCACGGAAGAGACGATCAGGGCCTTGTCCTCTGGGTAGCTCTCGTTCCTTTTCTAACGCAATGAAAGTGCCATACAAATAGAAGATGTCGAGTAACTGCTGCCCGTTCCCTTAATCCCACCATTTCGGATTAACCTTCACTAAGCCTTCAGATTCCTGACACGACTCAGCACCATTTCCTCCAGGGTCTAGGGTTATTATACAACTCTGCAATCTATTTCTTGTAAGTAACTTGAGCTTCTCCACGTTTTTGGCCTTTGTTTATCCTGGAGACTACCTCCGCACAGCGATCCAGTCGTTTGATCCTAAGCACCTGGACCTGTGGCCATCTCAGTGCTACCCGGTCACCCCTCTGTGTGTACACACCCATCTGCTGTCCCTCGAAGAGCTACTCAGCCACTTTGCTGTCTTCCCTCTCACCAGGTGTATCTAAAGTCTACTCTTGGAGCTCTAAACTGTAGGTGAAAATTTCACTCATGCATTACTTTTTCTACAAGCCCATTGTATGGCAGGTACCACACCAGTGAGACAAAGCAAGCAGGTTATAAACTATTGGGGGATAAACAAGCATTACACTTACTTACCCAGCAACCAGGCACACAGTAAGTGCTGAAACACTTGCTGAATAAATTCTAAAATTTCTCAATATTAATATTTGGTATTATTAATAAAAAATATACCACTCACCTGTAGCTGTATCAGTGAATGACCTGTTCATGATTCTTAAGTGGATTAGTAAATCAAGTGAAATTTTTATGTAGGATAGAACTGTTACTTTTACAACTATATATGGTACTTCAAGGTGATAATTGTAAATACTCCAGCATTTGAAGCGTATTTCTCGTGAAATTTTGCCTTGAATCAGTTTATATTCTATACATTTTTTTAAGCATGTCTGTACCCTCATAAAACGTACTCCTTTCTTTTATGACAAGTTACATATAGGACAGGGGAATGACAGCATTCACTATCTTCTGTCGGATAGAAAAATATTAGGACGTACAAAACCAATAGCTCATTGATTTACCTTTACTTTAAAAAATAAATGAGGAAATAAAACAACCAGTAGTAGTACAGGATATAGTCGGACAAATAATTTGCTCTTCATATTTTAGCTATTGAAAACCTCAGAGCACGAGAACACTATTGTGCCCCCTGAAGGCCCTCCCTGCCCCTTTTGTTACCCTGAAGCTAAACTGTTTGATAAAGCAAAGAAAATAGGGTTTAATCTAATTCTCATCAAACTTCTTGCCCAATAATTTTAGTACTGGCTGAGCATCTCTAATCTGAAATCTGACATTTTAGAACTTTTAGGATTTTACCTTTTTCAGTTTAAATTCTCAACCAGTAAAGTCTACATAAATATTCCAAAATCCAAAAAACTCTGAAAACCGAATTTCTTGTCCAAAGCATTTCAGATAGGGGAAACAATTTCTAAAATTTAAAACATTCCTTTAACATATGACAACATGTCTGTTCTCCCAGTGATATTTCAGAGAGATCAGCAGCTCCTGTGTTAAGACTAAAGCTGTGCCATCCTCACAGCCAGCAGACACAGTGGGGCGACAAATGTGCGATACTGTTTCCCTCTTTGAATCTGACACTTTTTGAAATTAGGGAGCGGAGGGCAAACGGTTTCAACTTTTCCCACTTCCTTAATAATAATGTCTGATAGCTGCAGATTATTTTAGTATGGACCGTTTTCAATTAAGCAAGAAGCAAAGCAAAGGAAGTTAAGTTAGAGATGTAGGTATGAGAGTAACATTTTACAGCTGGACAAAATCAATGCAGTGTGGTTGTGCTAATTAGTAACCCTGGAGTGCTATGGATTTCTACAGTATTGTTAAATATTTCCTTTCTTTTCATTTAGAGAGTGATGGTAATGTGCCTTTACTGAACCTACCTCTCACCGGGGTTGAGCTTGGGAGCCTGGTAGAGTGGATACAGAAACTGGATCTGCACACCTATTAACACTTGGAGCCTTACACCAGCTTCCAGAGGCTAATCCACATGGAACCCAAGGGGGGTGATGAAAAAAGTAAATTTCTCTGACCCACTGCTAGACAGTTCTAAAAACGGATCAAAACTAATGCATCTCCCTTGTGACCCCATATGAACATGGTGTCACCCCATTTGAGGAGAAGCTCGAAGCGGTTCTCTGCCAGTTATTGCTGAGTCTCTAGATAAGCCCACAACTCGTTTTTATTATGATTCCCTGACTCGGCCCTGGAAGGTCAGGCACGACAATGTAGGTCTGATAACTCTCCTACTTTCTACATCTAATTTAGCACCTACTGTGAAAAAATCATTTCTACGAGCAATGCAGCCATCACTGGTATCTCTTGCTGCCCCATCACACCAATAAGAGGAGTCTAAAATTCATTTCAGGGGTGGCTGCGCTTTTTGACCTATTTTCTCCTCGAGTACTATGTCAAAAAATAGGCTTAGTTTTGTTCCATATAGTAAACATACACATTTTCTTTTTTTACCTTCAGCCCTTATGACAAAGGGATCTTTGATAACCAGCAGACAGTTTAATATACAGCTCAATCTTCTCTGTTCTCTTGTCTTTGTGTCAATTAGAAATCAGGCCAATCTTTTTGTATGTTGCAGAACAAGGTTCCTACAGACTCAGACAGAGGATGACAATGCCTAAGGCTGGAGCTCCACCATGGCAGGATGGGTACAAGTGCGTATGTGGGGTGGGGCGTGTGTTTGGTGGTCTAGGGGCTGAGAGAGCAGAAGCGCGCAGAGCAGGGATATAGCAGCTGAGCTTCTTCCTGTGCGCACCCATCACCTCTACTCACTCTAATTACGCGCAGTCCTTGTTACTTAACTTGTTTCTAAAAAATCAGCCAATTTTCCCACAAGCGGGGGAAAAGACACTCACACGATGCAGGCCGCTGTATTAAACGTCAGGCATGGCCATTCTCAGTGCTGCAGGGACAGGTGCAAAGTGACACATAGCCAAGTCCTCCCCATGGCACCAGGAAGCTCGGCACTGCGACTGCACAACCCTCTGTCAGGATGCTTTTGCCACCACCAGGGCACCATCTTGAGGCCCTGGCATAGTTGCCCTGCTCACTGTGGGTTCCAAGCCTCACACCTCTGCCCAGCTCTCCTGTGCTGCCTTTCTTGCCTGTGCTCACCTCTTCAGAGAGGAGATCCAACCAGGCAGGGTGGCGAACACTTGTAATCCCAGCTCTTGGGAGGCTGAGGCAGGAGGATCACTGTGAGTTTGAGGCCAGCCTGGGCTACAAAGTAAGTTCAAGGCCAGCCTGAATTGCCCTGCAAAACCTTGTCTCAAAAAAAAAAAAAAACCAAAACAAAACAAAGGGGAGCTCTGGAGCGAGAGGACCTCATGCCCTGCCACTTGTGTGCAGTGTATGCTTTCTGCTTCTTCAATGCAAGGCAATTCTAGGGTTTTTTAAATAACCCAACTGGCTGAACATACATACATGCTAGGGTGGAAAATGAGAAGAATATATTAAAAAAACTCATTACCTAAGGTGATTTTAAAGGAATTATGCTTAAAGTGAGGATAATCAATGTCAAAGTTAAAACATTTTTTTGACCTTTACATAGGGCTGCAAGTAATCATAAGTACTTTTTTTATTTTTTTGAGACAAGGTCTCACCATCAGTTCAGACTGGCCTTGAACTCACTATAAAGCCCAGGCTGGCCTCGAACTCACAGCAATCCTCCTGCCTCAGCCTCCCAGAGTGCTGACTATAGGCTGCCTGGCCTATAACTACTTTTTTTTTTGGTACAGGGAATCAAACTCAGGACCTTGCACTTGCCAGGCAGGTGCTGTGCTGCTGAGCCAAATCCCCAGCTCTGTACCTACATTTTAAGGATAACATTCACTGCTTCACTCAAGGATTTATGACTGTTTGCTGCTTGCATTTCATAGGCAAATTGATTCTCTTCCCTTTACCCAGACTCTGGGATCACTGGTTTAGAGCCACTGATCCTAAGTCCCTTTATCTACTTTGCTAGTTCTGTGCAATGGCAGAAGTTCCTCATCAATCTGGTAGTAGCAGAGGGTGTAGTGGCACATACATGTAATTCTTGCTCAGTACTTCAGCAAGCCGAAACATGAGGATCGCAAGTTCAAGTGTAGTCTTAGCAATTTGCCAATTTAGACTGTTTCAAAATAAAAAGTAGAGGGGACTTCCGGGAAGATGGCGACTGGGTAGGCAGCAGAGAGGGAACCTCCTGGAGGATTGCCACCCAGACAATGGAATATAGCAATATCAGAACAGAAAGGAGAGAGGTGTGTACTCTGAACCCAGGAAGGATCTGAGATGGGAACTGAAGCCCCCGGAAAGACCAAGCAAAACCTCTTCTGGGGGAAAGAATTGGAGGACCGCCATGGCGCAGTCGGAGGGAGAGCAGACAGAGAAGGAGGAAGCCACCACTCCAAACACACCCTTGGCCCGCTCCCTTGTTCCGGCACTTGCAGCTTCAGCTTCGGAGACCCACACTCATGGAAGCCTCCCGACTTGGCCAGGGGACAGTGGGGTTCCGGAGAGCTGGTCCAGGTCTGGAGAGGAGAGGGCACAGCCAGGAAAAGAGGTAATGGCGGTTGGGAGCAGTTGTCGAACCCAGTGTGAGGATGAGAAGTTACAACAGCCACTGCGGAGTCTCCACCCTGCAGCAACCTTCCTAATCAGCACCTGGAGGCAAGGTAGAGTCAAAGCAACCGGTACACAGCCCACCACACCCGGCTCTGTGCCAGCCCCGAGGCTGTGGCCTCCTGCCTCTCCACTGTGTGAGTGGCTACTGGTGGAGAGCAGCGGGGAGCGTCTGCGGCGACCCTGGTGCCACAGCGACCCCGGAGCCGTGGCGGCTCCCAGGGATCTGGCCAGGGAACGGACAGGGGCAGGAGCTCGGCAGCGGGAGGGAGCTGCGGATGGATGTGGATCGCATGGCTCCATGCCCTTCTCACTCCAGCATCAGGCAGGAAGCATGAACTGAGTTACCGGGCTTCAGCTTCCAGCCTGAACACCCTCTGTGAGCACCTTGAGCCTGCACAATCACCACCTGTTCCTGACAGCAATGGGACGAATCCATGGGATTCAGGACTCGCCCCGAACTACTCATATGAGTACCAGGAGGGTCTCCTTACTGCTTGCACATATGAACCTTGCATGAACCCATAGCAACAAATTAGATGAAAAGCAGCAGTCTGGGAGTCCAAAAAACAACATACTCTACACAGCAGACCAGAGAAAATCCTCCAACTTTATTCTAGAACTTATCTCTAAACTCAGTTCATACCCTGGACTACCACAGTGAGAACGGATGGGGGAGATTTCAAGCCCTTGTGCCAAGCACCGTAAGTTCGTCCAATGTCCAGCTGCAAGGGGTGGGGAACGGCAATACTGGAGATTGGGAGGTGGGAGGAGGTGAAGACCTGGAATTAGGGTGCAGACCCAGTTCTCTTACTGGGTGGGGACAGCCTCCAAAGAGTCATTGGCGGCCTACAGGGAGACACTAGTGGCCTATAAGGGAACCTGGGGGCCTTGACAGGGAGCTCAGTAGCCTGAGGGGGGAGGGGGCTCCCTCCAGGCTACATGAGAACCCTGAAGACCTAGACGGGGCCTCTGGCATCGAGGTGATGGGGTGGAGCTGGGTGGTCTACTGTGGGCGCCCTGTGGACTCGACCCTGCACCCCCAGCGCAGCAACGGCACCACGGACTCGACCTGCCCCCACCACAGCGCCATGGTCTGCTGTGGGCACCCCGTGGACTCGGCCCAGGACCCCAGACCCCTGCAGTGCGGCAACGGGGCAGAGCCGGGAGGTCTGCTGTACATGCTGCATGGACTTGACCCGGACCCCCGCAGCAAGGCGACAGGGTAGAGCTGGGCAGTCCGCTGTGGGTGCCCCGTGGACTTGACTCGGGGCCCCTGCAGTGTGGCGACGGGGTGGAGCCAGGGGGTCCACTGTGGGTGCCCCATGGACTTGAGCCCCCCCCCCGCCCACAGCACAGTGACAGGGCCAAGCTGGGAGGTCCGCTATAGGCGCCCTGTGGACTCGACCAGGTCCTAGACATCGCAGTGAAGGGGTGGAGCCGGGCGGTCTGCAGTGAGCATAGGTGCTTTTCCACCTCCTACCATAGCAATTTGTATACACCCATATATGTTATAGCATAATTTGAAGCAGCTATGTCTCTTCCCAAGGTGAGAGTCCAAGGGCATAAATAAACCCAAAAGTATAGTTATTATCACAGGGAAGATGACTGACTGGGTGGTAGAACAACAGAGATGAGGGTGGAGAAAATGGATTAATCAAATGAGCCATCATCTGTATAACTGAGTAACAAATGTGAAGGTAACATTATGTAAGACAGCATCCAGAGCTAATTCCCTACTATCTTCTCTATAATTTTGTACTTCCTCTATTGTTTTTGTGTTAACAGATGTGAAGATAACTTTATGTAATACAGCATCCAGTGCTAATTCCCTACTATCTTCTCTATAATTTGGTACTTCCCTTAATGTTTATGTGTTAACTAATGTGAAAATAACATTATGTAATACAATATCCAGCGCTAATTCCCTACTATATTCTATATAATTTTGTATTTCCTGTATTGTTTATGTGTTATTCTGGTTTATATGTCTCCATTCTTTTGTCTTTAAAATAAAAAAACGAAACAAACAAAAACAATAAAAAGTAGACAGGGGCCAGGGATGTTGGCCAGTCGAAGCCCCTGGGTTCAATCCCCAGTGCTGGGAAGAAAAGTAGAGGGAAGCTGTATGTTCTCTATGCCTGTCTTCCTTATTCCAGCCCAGCACCTCTCTGGTCTGTTTTATTCGTGTGCACCTGTGCCAGCCCATTTCCCATTACGACAGTGAAATTCCTGAGGCTGGACACTTTGTAATCATGGTGGCACCAGCGCCTCTGAGGTGAGGACCTTGTGGAGGACAGTACCACAGTGGCGGGAGCACACCCCAGAGGGAGGGATCACACTGTGGGACAGAGAGCCAGGTGGAGGGAGCGGCCAGTCTTGTGAGCCCTCTCTAGGCCTCACTTTTTTTAAAAATTTTAAACAGCTATAAAACAAAAAGAACAATAGTGGCATAACAATATCACAGACATAAACAAAATGAAGCAAGAACATTAAAAGTGATACAGGGTTTGAAAACAAAATGATAGGAATTAACAATGGTTGTTACATTGCATATTGTTGTCTTCAACTACGTTGCTCAGATTAGCAGAAGTAAGAATGGAAGATTGTTGAAACCATTAAAGAGAATAAAAAACATTACAGAGTTTCTCCAGACAAGATGGTAGGAATTCACCAATGGTTACATATTATCATCTTCAAATCAGTTGCTCAGATTACCACACATAAGTATACAAAATTGGTCAGAACATAAAAAATTTTAAGCATTAACTATTCCTTTCAATATACCATCAGACATCAGCAGTACAGTATATACATATATATATATATAAATATATATATATATATAAAATATACTGCCTTCCTTCTTTCTTTTTTCTTCTTTCCCTCATTCCAGTTGTTCCTTCCTTTGAGCAATGTCTTTCCTTTTCCTATCATCTATTGTACATTTTGAGTTTTACTTACTCTTTCAGGTTCCTACACCAGGGAGACAATATGATATTTACACATGTGGGTCCGATTTATTTCACTTATGAGTATGGTCTCTAGGTGCATCCATTCACCTACAAAATCCTCCAGTTTATCTTTTTTTTTTAATAGCTGAGTAATACTCCACTGTATAAAAATACCATATTTTTTTATCCATTCCTCAGTGGATGGGCATTTGGGTTGTTGCCAAGATTTAGCTATAACAACTTCTGCTGCTATAAGCAGGGGTGCACATATATTGCTATGGTATGATACTTTTAATTCTTTTGGGAAAATATCCAGAAGGGGAATAGCTAGGTTAAATGGGACTTCTAATCTTAAGTTTTGCGAAGAATCTCCAAACTGATTTCCACAGTGGTACCAGTCTACACTCCCACTAACAGTGGAGTAGGGTTCCTTTTTCCCAATAGCCTTTCCAGCATTTGTTATTGGTTGACTTCTTGATGATAGCCATTCTTTCTGGAGTGAGATGGAATCTCAGCATTGTTTTAATTTGCATTTCTTGAATGACTAGTGATGTTGAGCATCTTTTTATGTGTATTTATTCACCTTTAGTATTCCTTCATCTGAGCAGTGTGTGTTCATCTCAGATGCCCATTTTTGGATTGGGGTTTTGAATTTGGGGGGGCCTGATTTTTAAAAATTCTTTGTATGTTCTAGAAAGAAGTCTTTTGTGTGAGGGGCAGTTGGCTAAAATTTTTTCCCAATTCCTGGGTTTTCTTTTTACTCTATTGGTGATTTCTTTTGATGTGCAAAAACTTTTCAATAAGATGAGATCCCAGTTGTTGATTCTTTGAAGTATTTCTAGCAGTGTGGTTTTTGTACCCCTATATCTTCAAGATTTTTACCTACTTTCTCTTCCAGTAGATTCAGAGTTTCTGTTTTAATATATAGCCCTTTGATCCATTTTGACTTTAGTGCATGTTGAAAGACATGAGTCTACTTTTAGTCTTCAGCATGTGGAAAGCCAGTTTTTCCAGCACCATTTTGAAGAGGCTGTCTTCCTTCCAGTGAACATGTTTGGCCCTTTGTCAAAGATAAAGTGGCTCAGTGTGCTTGAAGTTGTGTCTGCATCTTCTAATCTATCCCATTGATCTTCAGGGCTGTTTTTTTTTTTTTTGCCAGTACCATGCTGATTTTATCACAGTAGCTTTGTAGTATAATTTCAAATCAGGAATTGTGATGTCTCCTGCCTTTCCTTTGTTTTTCAGGATTGCTTTTGCTATTGTAGGCCTCTTCTGGTTCCAGATAAATTTTAGGAATGTTTTCTCAGATCTGTGAGGTATACTAATGGTATTTTAATTGGGGAGTTGCATTGAATCTATACAGCAATTTTGGGTAGGCCCTACTTTTTAGATTTTTTTAGTGCTGTGGAGTGAAACCAGGGACCTGTGCACATGAGGCAAGTGCTTCACTGAGGTAGATCCCTTCCCCTTGGGCCTACTTCTTACGGTCTGACGCACCTCAATGCTGTCATACAGAGGACCAAGCCTCTCACACACTAACTCTTGGGGGATACACTCCAACCATGCCCAACCACAGCTGCATCTGAACCTCGGCAGCATTGCAATTGGGTTGGAGAATGTGTCTCCGTGTAGTTTTGTTGTGTGTATTTCTTGGTTTTAGCAACTCTGTTCATCTTAACCCACCCTGAAGAATTTTTTTTAGTTTTTCAGTTGCTTTTTCTTTTTCTTTGTTTTTTCAAAAACAGTTTACATTGTCAACTTAAATTGAGTGAAAGGGGAAAAGAGATTGTTTCTCCAAAATAAAGATTACTTAGAAATAGCAAGGGATGTGTTAGGGAAGAAGTTGAGGGAAGGATAATTTTTTAAAAGAAAGCGAGCAGAGTCCACATAAGCTCCTTGAAACAAGGGACCCTGTAGGCCTGTCACAGTGGTTGATGACAGCTCTTCAGTGCAGACAGCATTGCCACAGTAAGTGTCCTCTGCAAGGGGCTCTTCTGGAATACTGTGGTTTTGAGGAATTCCTTGGATAGTTGTTACCTGCCTCAGGGCTCCTCCTTCATGGTCTCTTGGCTTCATTTTCTTAGAGTTTGACACAAGTCACTTAACTTTGAGAGAGTTAGATTTTGACAACATGCTTATAGTCTAACAGTTATCTGGCTCAGCACAATTTTGCAGTATTCCTGATTTTTCAACAGTAACTACATGCAATTCTTTCATTCTTTTGATATTTTCCTTTGTTTTGCCAAATAACATGTCTTTATTGCTAGTTGTAATATTTCAGGGCTAGACACTACCTAGACTTCCCACCATGGAGGATAAGAACTTCGGTTGGTTTCCTGACTCATTCCACTTATTGATGTATCTCCCACGTCCTCTTCCTGTATATTTATATTGCATACATACCATTTAGAATTCAGCTGTGTGATTACTGTGATTATACTTTCTCTCCTTATTATCTTATTTTTCCTTGAACTAAAAGACACTCATTCTCTTCTACTTCTCTAAATCACCTCTTGAGTTAAGACTTCAGTATCCATCTAACCCTTTAAAAATCTATTTTAAATAAAATATCATGGTATATATTTAAGGTATATAACATATTAGGAGATGCAGAGATGGAATTACGAGTGCAGTGAACCACATGAACACATTTAACATGCCTTACAATTCTCCTCCTCCCCTTGGTGTGCATATGCACGGGAAGGGCAGCCAAAATCTATTCAATTAGCCAAAATCACAGATAACACAGCATTAACTACAGTCCATATAGTTGTTGTACTCAACATTTCCAGATGTTTATGCTACATATCTGCTACTTTTTAATTCTTTCACTTATATTTCCCACTGTTCTCTTACTCCTGGTATCACTGCTTTATTATCTCTGTGCACCTGCCTTTTATTGTTTGCATTTAAGACTCCACACAGAAGTCAGATCAATGATTTTCTTTCTATGTGTGGCTTACTGCACTCATAATATCCACAAGGTTCACCCATGTTGTGATGAATGGCAGGATATCCTTTCTTAAGGTCTGAATAATATTACATTGAATATATACACATTATACACTAGTTTTTAAAAAAAACTATTTGCTGTATAGAGACACTTAGGTTGATCCCATATCTTGGCTACTGCAAATAATGCTGCAATGAACAAGGAGTGAGTTATTTTTATAATGGGGTGATTTCACTTTTGGGCGATGTATAGTACTCAGAACAGGAAGTGCTGGATCATATGGCAGCTCTATTTTAATTTCTTCAATAGATTTTATATTGATTTCCATGAAAATGGTACCAATTTAATTCCCACTAATGGTGTAGAAAGATTCCCTTCTCAACATACCCTCACCAAATCTATTATCTACAGTGTTTTTAATAACAGCCATTTTAACAGGTATGAGATGATACTGCATTTGTAGTTCAGATTTACATTTGTCTAATGATTAGTAATGCAGAGCATTTTCCCCTGTATGTTGGCCATTTTTGTACCTTTCACAGTGGAAGGACCATTCAGGACCCTTGGACATTTTAAATACAGGATTATGTTATGATTTGGATCTTAAATGCCACCCTGCCCCCAAGCTCAGGTATTGAAGGCTTGATCCTAAGTGCAGGGTCTGGAAGTGAGGTCTTTGAGAGATGATTGATCCTGGGGGTTCTGACCTTATGAATAGATTAATCTATTTAGGACTATGTAACTTACCATACTTTTGGGAGGTGGTAGGAACTTCAGGATGCAGGGCATGGTTGGAAGAAGTAGGTCATTGGAGTTAGTAAACAGTTTCCAAGACTGACTGAATTCCACCTGACCTCAGCAAAGCTTATTGTCCTTAAGATTACAGATGTTCTATTTTCCCCTCTAAGACCAAGCCTCCAGTTTTCATTTGGGACAAGAAAGGGATATTATCTGGAAGCTGATTGAGACATGAGTAAAAAAAGAGAAAAATACTTCTTGGCTTTTAAACAACCTTTTTTATTTTAGTGCCATCTTCTTCTGCCTCATTTTCCCTTCCAGAAGGGCTGGCCAATTCCTTGACCATTTGAATAATCTGTTTTATGACCATCTGTTGGTATCAATGGCATATTGGTTCCAGAACTGAGGATACCAAAGCCATGCATGCTCAAGTTCCTTATAAAAAACTGGTATAGTACTTGCAAAGAACTTAAACAGATCCTCTGGTATACTGTAGCTCAGCTGTAGATTACTTATGATACCTAATACAATGTAAGTGCTACATATATATTTGACATGTACTGTTTTGTAAATAATGACAAGAAAAAATAAGTGCGCACATGTTTAGCACACATGCATTTTCCCCTTAAATTTAGATCCATGGTTGGTTGAATCCTCAAAGAGGCAAACAGTGGATACACAGAGCCTAATGTATAACAAATGTGTTCTTAGTTTGGGGTATGGCTTTTTGCTCCTGCCATGTTGATATTTAAGGCTATTCAGGCTGCTGAAATCAGTCTGTTTATCTGCTTTCCAGCTATCGTAGTTTTGTACCTGTCGTTCCTTTAATTCTCTTTGTGTCTGTGGGTTAATGTATACAATAAAAATCTCTGTAGTATAGGTTGGCAGGTTTCACAAATGAAATTAAGACTTCTCTTCATCTTTCCTTCCAAATATGAGGGAAAGATGGTTTCATAAGATGAAACCAGACTTGTGCTTTGAAGAATTTTTAGTATAGTTTCAAAAAATTAGGTCCTTAGTTCACCCATACTTATACAGAATTTATGAAAGAAAACAATATAAAGAACAAAATAAATGACAGTCTAACATTATATACCATGGACAGACTAAAGAAAGAAGTTAGGGATGAAGCTAAAAATTCTGTTCTATGTATACTTTAACTTTATATTTTTTCAATTCTTTGTTCCAGAGACTGTGGAAAGGAAATAATCCCATAACCCATAAGGTCAGTCTCCATCAGCAAAGAGCATTAGACCAATGGCATCATATTTTTGCGCTTGATTCTAGAATCAAGTGGAGCTTACATAGGGAATTCTCTCTCCACTTCTTTATATTAGTTTTTTCTTAAAATATCAATTTCAAAGCACCAAAAAGTAATTTGAAATGATACTTTGTGATTTCACAGATAATAAAAGTTCAGCAGAAATTTTTTTTACTCTAACAGTGTACAGTTGATGCTAAGTTCTATCTATATAGATTTGGTGAGTTCATCTCATACTGTTTCAGGAGAAATATTTCACTCATGGCCTATGAATTTTTCCTTAAAATTAAAGATCTGTCATCCATGAATTTACCTACCTTCTTCTAACTGACATATGTTTTTGATCTGCATATTTTTTTGAGGAGGAAAGTTCTACACATATTACCTGCCAAGTAAATAAATAAACTTCTTCGATGAAATAAATTTTGGCTTTTTTAACTTTAGTTTACCCTTTCTGTCACTGTACACTAAATTTAAACTCTCTTATTTTTAAAAATATAGGCTAAGGATGAAAAACTGTTACAGGTAATTCAAAGACTTAAAACTAAAATGAAAAATAGCAGAGTATGTAACTACAGCAGTTCAAGTGATCATAAAACTCAAAATGAAAACTAAACCATATAGGGTCTTACTTTTCTTCTATGATCCTGTTAAATACTTGGATTAAAGTCTTTTACTCAAAAAGAAAAGACAAACAAACAAACCACACAGTGAAGAAACCTATCAAAACCCTAAACCAAGACATCAAATACAACACCAGTGGTATATGTCCATAATCCCAGTACTTGGGATGCTGAAGTAGAAGAACTGCCATGAGTTCCAGGCCACCATGGGCTACACAGTGTATTTAAGGCCAGTCTGAACTATATACTGAGACCTCATCTCAAACAACAACAACAACAACAATTTTATATTACCAACATGGACAAAAGCATATCCTATAACTCCAGATGTGATATTCTGAGCATAGGATATTATTTTTATTTTGTTAAACAGGGCATATAACCAGCTGCCCAAAGTGAGGCACATCCTATGAAACAACTGGCCAACAATCTTGAAAAATTTCCATACCACTAAAGATAAAGCATAGGAACCATCTAGAGGAGACTATCACAATATGACAGTTAAACGCAAGACACTGGACTGATTCCAGTGTTAGACAAACACCACTACACACATTGTTGAGATTCTTGACAAACATGGAATATGAACTGTAGCTTAAGGTACTGGATCAATCTTAAATTTCCTGAATTTGATAAAAATATTACGAGTAATATGAATGCCTTCTTCTTAGGAAAGACATGGTAATTATTAACAGGCAGGTAAAGGGAGATGATGTCTACAATCTGTCTTCAAAGTGTTCACAGGAAAATACCTATGACTCCATCTCTTTGTCTCTCTGTTCCCTGTAGAAAGAAAGAGCGAATGCAGCAAAGTGTCAACCACTGAGGAATCTTACAAAAAGGCACACTGGAGGTCTTTGCACTCTTCTCACAACTGTTCTACAAGTCTAAAATAATTTTGGTTAGTTTAAAGGAGTCTAAGGCTTATCTGTTCACATAAAATCTTACCCTAATAAGAAGACACACTGAAGGCCAATACACTGTTGTGGTCAAAATGTTCTAACTTTATTTTGAATTTCAGAAATGAACATTTATTTTACTGTTTATAGCATCAAAGAACAAGAAGTCAGAAAGTTTAGAGTCTCAGCATTTTCATCCAATAGCTATGGAACCCAGGGTAAGTTTCCTTAGCTTCTGTGAGCCTAGGCAACTGCTATGGAAGCAGACAAGCTAGACAGGATAAAAAGTACTGCTTGAAACCAACATGAGAGAAAGTACATGGAAAGCACAGGCTATGTTTGTTTTAGCACACAGTGACATTCACACACTGGGAGCTTTTCCCTCAGGCCTTCTAACTTTTTATCTTCTGTGGTATTTCTCTGACGGCACATTATTTCTTGTGGGTAGTAAAAATAAAAGATCAAGAAAGAAAGAATTAGTAGAGTACATTTTAAAAAAATCTATTTGAATGCTTGTCTCCTTGTATTTAGTTTGTCCTTAATCATGAATTAAACATAATTGCAAGGGGCAAGAGTTAGAAATGAGTCTCGGATTAGATTACTGAAGACATACACATTTAACATTACTTCTAAAACTTGGAACGGTTATACTTACAAGTTTTCTAGAGATGAAAATATGTAGTTATTAGTGAACCATAGATACCACAAAAAAAAAGACAAAAGTAAGATAGAGCATTGTGAGCTTCTTTAGAAGTTAGTCTGAAAAGTCTATTCACTTCCAAAGTTAAGGTAATAAAAATGATTCAAATTGAAAATTACAATTCTAATAAATCAAGTTCATATAAAAGGCATAAAAGAATTATGTAGATTCTTGTGATTTTTTCTGAAACTTGTATAAAAGAAGGTATGTAATTATCACCAGAAAAAGTTAAGACTGAAACATAATAAAGGTGACTTTTCAAGGATAGAATTTATATTCTCTATATTTAATATAACTTCACTCAATCATTTTAACCCTAATACTCACCACCACTCAACATCTGAGAGAAAAAAATAATGTATAACTACATATCTTCTTCCTACTCTTTTGGTAATTATAAATTCATAAAATAATAAAGATAAAAATAAATGTCAAAAGGGAAGGAAGAATTAAGTAAGAAATAACTATTTCTTCTATAGGGTTTGTTTGCTTTAAATGATTCAGATTGCCATCACTCAGGTATAGTTGACTCTTCATTATCCTAAAGTTGGATTACTATAGAAAATCTAAAATGTGGATTCTCAAGACCAGTCTTGGATTCTCAAGTATAGCCACCCCTGATTTCTTCCTCCACTGGATTACAATTATCAGAGGAGTCCTGTGATTTTGGTATCCACAAAAATCTCTAGGGTTTTTTTCTCTTTATCTTTACCATCACTAACAAAAACTGATCCAACAAAAACATGAGTTCATCTTTAGTCTACACTTGTACAACCTCTCTGTCCTCTGGGTGTGACAACACCAAGTTGGTTCACATGATGATATAATTCAGTTCACCAGGGTGACACCAAGACTGAACAAAAACATGGGGCAGCGTTCTGCAGCAGGTAGGTAACAGGACAGGTTCCAAGGGGAGAAAATCGGGGGGCAGTGAGCGTGTGCAGAAAAAAGGCTCGGGTTCTGCACGGATGGCAAGGAGAATGGATTCAGGAGTGAGCTCTTCAGTGAAATCAACACGGGCAGCCCCTCACTGGTGACAACTCCTGTGCGAGGTGTCTCCCTGGCGCCCTATGCAGTCCTGAGGGAGCGAGGTGCGGCGGCCACTGGTCTCTGCCCTGCTGAGCGCGTCTGATTGGACACAGCAGTCTTCGCGTGAGACCCTGAGGGGCACGTGGCTGCAATGTGCTCTTGGTAACCACATTTGTTCAGTTTCTCAGAGCTGAGGGTGAAGCCACTGGACAACCACAGGGCTGGACACACCCAGCCAGGCAGGGGTCCCCGCGGCTGGCACAGCTCCCTCTTCGCAGGGGAGGCTCAGTCACAGGTGATGCTGTTGTGATATTCTTTACAGTTCCAAACATTACCACCCCCTTTCCCTACGCTTTTCAGTGTGAGACAGGGGAAGGGGGTAAGAGGCCTTGGTCACTGAGGGAGGACTGAAAAGAGGCACCAGCTGGAACAAAAGGTGAAAACCATCTGTATTCCTCTCCATTTCAGGCAATGTTCACAGGTCCTTTGAAAATGCTCCGGCCTACAAATGTTTGCTCTGGGAGTGTGCAGTGAATGAAGAGCCACTTAAGTGACCTTCTGGACAGTGAGTTAATATTCTTTTGCTGACATGAAGCTAAGTCTCGGACCTGGAATTATTAAGTCCAAAAGAAGAATGCTTATATAAGGTCTCAGGAACAGACTAGAGATCCCTGCCATCCATTTAGTGGGTTATTTTCCAAACCTGACTCTTGCAAAAATCTCTCAATTGTGCTTCCTGCCTGCTGTGTTCCCTGTCTCCTTCACCCTCGACATGCACTTACGATGTACTTCCTAACACAGACACAGGAGCACCACTCTAATAGTTCCCTACTGCCCTCAGGTCACCTGAAGCTATTCGACCTGGCTTATAAGGCCATCTTATTCAGAGGAGGCCTTACTGAAAGTCTTGCCACTTACCACCAAAAACAAGAAACACTGACACATGGGCCTACCCCAAAGAGAGGCAACTTCATGCCCAAGCTTTCTTTATGAGAGTAGCATTTTATGCCTCTTCCCATGACACTCTCTACAAATGGAAACCTCCGTCCTCTCCCACACAGACAGCCACAGCATCTCAGCCTTCAGATTTCAATTTCACAGCATGTGTCAGTTGAGCACACACTGAGCTCCTGCAGCGTGCCAGACACCGGGCTAGGTGCACAGACAGGAAGATTGGCTGGAAACCTACAGATACTCAAAAAGACCATACAATGTAGTAAGAGACACAGTGCAAGTAAGTCCAGAGCCTTATGGGAACATGGAGGAGGAAGATGACCTGGCCGGGGTGACCAGCGAAGGATCAGCAGAGGCTTAAATGATGAGCACGCAGGAGCCAGGTCCTCCTCTCAGCTCAGTCCCTTGCCATGGGGGAGGGTGACTAAGGACCTGGAGGCACAGAATAGGAATGGGGAATATGCTGGGACCCACAAGCCCCCAGATGATGTGGGAGACAAACAGTCTGGGAATGGCTCAGGCCTAAGACTAAAGAGGTAGGCAGGAGCAGCTCTGTGTGACTTTGGGCAAGTTAATTCACCACTCTGTGCTTCTGCTTCCTGGTAGGTACAGTGACAACAGTAGTGATGCTTGCTTCAGTTTGTAAGAATGAAATCAGATCAGATCAAGTGCACAGAATAATTCCTGACACATACTCGAGGCTAAGTAGATGCTACCTCTACTACTCTGTTTCCATTATGATTGGACCCATTAATTCACTGTGCCTATGTAGGGTGGCATCTAGCTAAAGGTTCGCTGACTTAGGAAGGCAGTGTGTCTCCTGGCACAGCAAACACTGAGCAGAAAAGGGGCTGAGCTGAGTGTGGTGGCACGTGCCTGTAATCTCAGCACTCTGGAGGCTGAGACATGCAGAGCTCTGTGAGTTCAAGGCCAACCTGGGCTACAAAGTGAGTTCAAGGCCAGCTTGAACTTCATACTGAAACTCTGAGTTGAAAAAGGAAGAAAAAAAGAAAAAGAGAGAGAGAGAAAAAGAGGGAGAGAGAAAAGGAGCTGAAAGATTGATTCACGCAGTTGACTCTAAAAGCCAGACTGTGATCTTAGATCAGAATATCCCACAGTTGGTCCACCATTGCCTCTTTCTCTGGTAAGAAATATAGTACTTGAAAACAAAAAAAATGAGCAACTTCAGAGCCTGAGGCAAAAGGATCCCAAGTGTGAGGCCAGCCTGGGCTATGCACCAAGACCCTTTCTTAAAATACAAAGGACTGTGGGTATAACCTAGTACAGAGTCCTTGCCTGGCATGCAAGGACTCGGCTTCAATTCCCAGCACCAACCCAGGCAAACCAGTTCATTCCCTTGAGGTTCTGGAGGCAGGAGATCGGAAACAAATCTTTCGGATAGGATCAAGGGTTCTGGCAGAGCTGTGCTCCTCTTGGAGGCTCCAGGTAGAATGTGTTTGCCTTTTCCAGCTTCTAGAAGCCATACACACATGTTAGCTCATGGCCTCTTTCTTCATAGCATACCAGTCTGACCTCGGGTCCTGTCCTTTCATCTCCTGTCTCCAACTTGGCCCTCTTGCTTCCTCTTGTAAGGACTGTGCTGATTACATTGAGTCTAACCAGACAACCCACAGTAATCCCTCCATTTCCAGGGTCTAAAAAACTTAACTGCAATCCCTTTACTGGGTGTATAATCCAGAGAAGAAGAAATCAGTATGTCAAAGAGACATCTGTACTCCTATGTGTACTGCACACTACAGGAGCTGTGATATGGAATTAACCTAGATGTCTACCGTGGAATAAATGGATAAAGAAAGCACGGTATTATACATACAGTGGACTATTATTTAGTCATAAGAAAGAATGAAGTCCTGTCATCATGCATAGATCTGGAGATCTATCCAGTGAAAAAAATGGATAAAGAAAGCATGGCATTATACATACAGTGGACTATTATTTAGTCATAAGAAAGAATGAAATCCCGTCATCATGGATAGATATGGAGATCTACCCAGTGAAATAAATGGATAAAGAAAGCATGGTATTATACAGTGGATTATTATTTAGTCATAAGAAAGAATGAAATCCCGTCATCATGCATAGATCTGGAGATCTACCCAGTGACATAAATGGATAAAGAAAGCATGGTATGCTCATGGTTAGGAAGAACTAACATTGTAAAAATGGACATACTACCAAAACTGCTGTACAGATTCAACGCAATTCCCATCAAACTACCGTTAACATACCTCACAGATCTAGAGAAAATATGCCTCAAATTCATCTGGAACCAGAAGAGACCCAGAATAGCAAAAGCAATCCTGGGCAATAAGGACAAGTCAGGTGGAATCACAATCCCTGACCTGAAATTATACTACAAAGCAACTGTGATAAAATCAACCTGGTACTGGCTAAATAACAGACCTGAGGATCAATGGAACAGACTGGAAGATGCAACCACAATGAAAAACCCACTCAGCTACCTAATATTTGACAAAGGGGTCAACCAAACCCACTGGAAAAAAGAAGGCCTGTTTAATAAATGGTGCTGGAAAAGCTGGCTTGCCTCTTGCCGAAAACTGAAAATAGACCCCAGTCTATCACCACGCACCAAACTCAGGTCAAAATGGATCACAGACCTCAACATTAAAACAGAAACTCTAAACCTATTGGAAGAGAAAGTAGGTAAAAATCTTGAAGACATAGGAGTAGGCAGAGAATTCATGAACAAGAACGAAGCTGCAAGGGAAACACTTCAAAGAATCAATAATTGGGACCTCATCCTACTGAAAAGTTTTTGTACATC
>PVLD010010551.1:0-70209 GCA_004027595.1 Dinomys branickii
TAAAATAAAAAAAAAAAAAAAAAAAGAAAAATTCCCTCACCTTTCTCGGCTGCTGTCCCCTCATCTACAAAATGACGACATGTACTGTAAAGGTTGTTGGCACTGAGGGTGACAGCATGAATGGCTTCTCTTACACTAGGTTTTATTTATTTTTTTTTCCCGCCCCCTCCGGCGCGGCCCCGCCCACGGCCCGCCTACACTAGGTTTTAAACTAGGAGCACCAGCTCTCCTGTTCAGCATGCATGACTGTAAAAAGTCTTAGACTTCAGCAAAAGAACCTCCAGCCCAAAGAGAACCTACATATCCCTTTCAGGAGAGCTCAGGGGAAGGTTCACTAAGAGGAACCTATAGGGTGATCGGTTACTGAGCCGCAGCCACACCTGTGCCTCAGTGGTACAGCCTGTGCTTCTGCAGCAAGCCTTTCAGAGAAAGATCTGACCCAGAAGCCATCTGCCCATGAAGTCACATAACCATTTTGGCTATTTTTTAAAAATTAGACTGCTATATGTTGGTTTTACAGTATACAGACCAGACCCAGTCTCGAAATGCCTTTCTTCAGGTCCTGCTGGGTCTGTTCCTCTGGAAGTTTTCTGACCCTATCTCTGCTGTTTCACTTTCTAATGTAATGTGTTCTGCTCACGTTAGCAGCACATATACTAAAGTTCTCATGTAATGTGTCTCCTGCACTCATACCGAAAATTTCTATGATAAGATGATTTATGACCAAAAAAGGAAAATGACACTGCTGTAGCCAGGAAAAAGAGGATCTTTTAATTAAGTGCAGCCAGCTTATTTGCCTGTGTGTATAGAAAATAATAATCTTAATTACCTCTTCAGATTTTGTAAGAAAATGAATTTCTAAGGCAGGTTATAGCTTGAACTGTGAAAGTAGTAAGTTTTATTTATAAATGTTAAGGAATCATAGGAGAATATCTTTGTGATCTTGGGGTGACAAAGATTTTTAAACAGAATACAAGAAAAAATGTACAGGGAAAAAAATGGATACATGTCATTAAAAGTTAAGGTTCACCTACCCCGGTGAAAACACGAGACAACTTGGGAAAGATATTTGCATATTTGGGAAATACATACCCTAACAAAAAAGTATAGCTAAAATACATAAAGAATTCTGAACAATCAATAAGAGAAAAAAAATAATCTAATTTTTAAAAATGTGCAAATGACTTAAACAGGTATTTCATAAGGAAGATTGTCTAAACGGTCGATGAGAGACAAGAACATAATCAATATTAGTAGTCATTTTGAAAAAGCAAATTGAAGCCACAATGAGATACTGTGATGTACTCAATCGGAACTGCCAAAATTAAAAAAAAATAAATACATAAGGACAAGGATGGGCAAAGATGGGGGGCAACTGAAACTTGCTCAAACTGTTAATGGAAATGAAAATTGGTACACTCGTATGACATGTTTCCATTCTTTTGTCCTTAAAATTAAAAAACAAAGGAAAATTGATACCCTCACCTCTTAGATCCACCACAGCTGAATATAGTATTATGCACCTTTGATATTCAGCAATTTCTCTTGTAGGAGCACACTTACACATGTACAAGGACATTCCAAGAGCTGTTTCTCAAAGACCAAATATTTATTTATAGAGTTGTAGATGAATAATGGTAGGAATGATATATGATAAAGCGGAAGGGGGTCACAGCAAAAACGAACCATTGCTCCCACATGACACCATGGATGACTCTCACACACAAGGACAGAAACGAGATGTCAGAAAAGAAAACCCTGTATATGAACTGATACAAAGCTCAAACCCAAGCAAAATGAATGAATGAGCTTAGGCGTGGGAATCTGGTTGTGCCTGGGAAGGGCATCACTGACCCTGGACACAGTGAAGTTTTGGGGGTGTATGCAGAGTTTCGTGTCTTGTGGGTTGCTTCGGTAGGTGTCCTTCGCGTCACTTACCACATATCCAATCCCTCACGTGTGTAATATTTACATAAAAATTCACTTAAAAAAAGAATACCAAGTTGTATTTCTTTAAATGTTAACATTTAACTCCAGAGAAATTAACTTAGAAAACCATATTGTCATGTTTTCTTTTATCCTACCTGGTTAATGTTATCTGGAATATTTGATACCCAGCTATAAACGATGCCAATCTTGAAAGACTTTGTTTTCCTGAACCACCAACGCCCACCAGCAATGCATTTCCACACGAAGCCCGAATTATTCGTGAAATCTGTTTTGAAATTTAAAAAGTTTTCCTTAGAGAAAAGGGAGTAAATATTGACATTTTCTTGTACTAAAGAGTCCAAGCTTTGACCCGAAGTTTCTAGATTGCATTGGGTATTTTTCTCATAATTTGGAATTTAAAATTTTTTCATGTTGGTTTATTCAACTCAAATCTTTTCTTTGTCCATCTATATTTGCATCATGAAAATTAAACAAGTCAGTTTTGCTCTATTTTATAACTATTCTATGTGTTTGTGTGCATGTAATTTTATTATTTTTAGACTCAATGGATGGTAATTTGTAGAAGATGTAAGACTAAGTTACAATCATTTATTAACTATCAGTAATATAATGAATCATATAAACACCTATCTCTACAACAAATAATACCCTGTCATATCTCTGCCAACAAAGCAGTTTGTTTGTTTGTTTTTGTTTTTGCAAGAGGGTCTTGATCTTGCAGGGCCAGTTCAGGCTGGCCTTGAAGTCACTATGCAGTCCAGGCTGATCTCTTGCAGCTGTCCTCCTGCCTCAGCCTCCCAAGTGCTGGGATTATAGGCACGTGCCACCATGCCCGGGGAAACAGAGAATTAAAAAAAAATTATTATTATTATTTTAAAATATGGAATGCTTCATGAATTTGCATGCATTCCTTGCACAGGGGCCATGCTATCTTCTCTGTATTGTTCCAATTTTAGTATATGTGCTGCCAAAGCAAGCACCAAGAAAGCATTTTTAAAAGTACCAACATTCTATTTACGGTGGGGGGAAGGGAACATTATGGAAAAGGCTCAGAGAGACCAGTTTCACTCAGTATTGCTTTTCTATGACTGGTTTTCCCAGGGAGGTAAGACTTCACACAGTAGTCTGAATCTTACCTAAGCCATCTGAGGACTGCTAAAAAGCTACCTCTTACACTAAACTCATGGATTAGGAGGAGGGTTGCTAAACCCATTATCACCACTTAATTTTTTAAAATGCATGCTTAACAGAGGGCAGAAGAGGCATAATGCCCTGGTATGCATTGATGCTGTCATCACATTCTTAAAACATATTAATCACTTATGTGGTCTTATACCTATGACAGGAGCATCAGCTCCCAAGACCTAGCCACGGCGGGTGCTCAATAATTATTTGGTGGAGGAGGAAACCACCTTTGAACATCTGCAATCTCACCACTTTGACTCCGTTTTGTCATACCTCCTTGTCCATGGCAACCCTTCTTAAGAACTCACTTTCGACCAACCAGTGAGAGAAATAACTTTTTAATTCTTCAGGCTCTGCATCAAAACATACTCCTCTTGGGGCCTGCCTCTAACTCCGCGTGGTCCCATCCGTCCCGTGCACCTGCCCTCCCACCTGCCCCATCAGTTTGTCCCTAGTCTGCGCTCCAATCACGAAACTGAACTTGGTCAAGCTGCATCTCTTCCTTGGTGGGAAACAGGATATAACAAACCTCTCCCCTGGGCTCTTCACTTTCCTTTCAGGAAGCTGAGGCTCTTTGACTAAAGGTGCAAAAAGCTCTGAACCCAAAAGCCATGAATTTGTATTTGAAAACATTGGCTTGGGTGTAGGTGGATTCAAACAAAGGATTTCTCGTGAACCTTTTGTTTCCTGAGACCGGGAGCTGATCCAATCTATGTACACTCTTCTGTATGCTGTGCAGTAGTGTGTATTTATTTTCTCTCCAATTTATCTGTGAAATTTACCAAGCTTCCACACCGTCTATTTATATCAAGAAACAATCAACAGTTCGAACCTTAATAAGATGAGTCATTGCGTCTTTAAAAAACACCAGGTCAAGGGATGTGCCTCTAATGAGCTCATTGAACTGCCTTTGGTAAAACTGAAGTTTTTCAGCTAGAAATTCGAATGATGGTACCTAGAGGTGGAAAGAAAGAGGAAAATATGTAGGATGCAAATAGGTTTTAAAGTCTCCATTGTCAAAACACTCAAAATTATTTTTAAACAACTTCTTAGATTTTTTCCAGAGGCTTGTCACATACTAGTTTACTTTCAGTAATATTCAATTTCCAAAAGCCCAGTGCACACCTGTAATCGTAGCACTTGGGAGGCTGAGGCAGGAGGATCACCCCAAGTTTGAGACCAGCCTGGGCTGCAAAGTGAGCTCAAGGCCAGCTTGAACTGAATAGTGAGACCCTGTCTCAAAAAGACAAAAAAAAAAACTTCTTTTTAAATTTCCCAAAGCCTAAAACCTCACTCCATCCACTGGTTTCCAGCAACACATCATTTCTGGCCTTTTCCTTTAAAAGGCTCAGCACCAACTCCTATGCATGCTAATTAATGACAGACTGTAACAATTTTTTTTTTTACTTTTCAATTTGCTTTTTATTTTTATTTTGTATTTTTTTGGGGGGCGTACCAGGAGTCGAACTCAGGACCTTACATTTGCCAGGCAGGTGCTGCACCACTGAGCTACATCCCCACCCTCTAATCTGCTTTTTAATACTGTTTATGGCTTTTTAAAAGCATAGAAGTCTTACATTGTTTACAGAGCCCCAGATTCACCAGGCTTTGTTGTTGTGAAATAAAAACTTACCCATTTTCCTTCCCATTTAATTCTCTGTTCTAATGCATTTTAGAATGGTGTGGGTCATATGACCTTGGTGTTTTTTTTTTTTTTTAAACCTTTGGAATCTTATTTCATTAAACTTATAAATTAACTTAGGAAAAATGATGTAGTCTTGTCCAGTTAGGTGAGGTTTTATCAGGTTAATTCCAAAATATTTTATCTAGGAGTTGCCGTTGTTGAATGAAATACTCATGTAATATTTTCTGCATTGTGACTGCTGGTGAGGGCCGGCAGACTTTCTGTGAAGCGTAAGACGGTAAAAACCGTAGGCTTGGCAGCCCGTGCAGTTGCTCTTGTGACCTTCTACTCCCTGCAGTGCCAACAGCCACAGAGAGTAAGAAAGCAAACGGGAACAGCTGTGCTCCAGTAAAACTTTATGTAGAAACTTTGTTTATTGAATTCCTTTATCTATTTAGTTCCTTTATTCAGGGCCAGAGATAAGAGCTCAGCAGCAGAAGTACCTGCCTGGCAAGTGCAAGGTCCTGAGTTCGATTCCTAGCACACACACAAAAACCTTTATTTGAGTTCCACATTGTTGCCATGTGTCACAGGGTATTATTCATCTTTTGCTTTTCTTTCTAAGTTCTTAAAAATATAAGAACTGTTCTTAGCTCACAGTGTAACCAAAAGAGGCAGTGAACTAGAAATGGCCCATAGACTGTAATTTGCCATCCCCTGGTATAGCAGATAGTTACTGAGTTGCATGTATAACGCTTGGTCATCTTACTACACTCTTAATTCAAAATTCTCTTGGGTTATATAGTCAAACAATCATATTCTCTACCAATACTTCATTTTTTCCCCCTGTCTGGCAGTGATAGCTATTTTTGTCATTTTGCTCCATTGCCTAAAACTTTCTGAGCAATATTCAGTAAAGTGGGGACCGCGGGCACAATTGTTTTATATCTGACTTCAATCAGATTGTTTCCAAGTGTCTTTGATGAGAACATTTTCTTTTGTGTGTGATAACTGTGAACCACATTAATAACGTAGGAGTTATGGCCCCTTACACAGCGGAGCTTGGGTGCAGAGACACATCTAGTGAGTGAACCGAATGATTCTTAAGAGCTGGAAATACATACCAATTCATAGATCTTGGGTACTTCAAAGACAGTGTCCTCGGGTTCATTGCCTGTGGGTTCAGGTATCTCACGGAGGAAATCCACAAAGTATGGCTCAGGGAGAATACACGAAGCTATCTCGGGACTGATAGTCTCTTCCACTGCACGGATAAGATGTGCATTAAACCACTGCTCATCTTCAGGAACTATAAATCTGAAAGAAAAATATACTAGTAAGGATGCAAAATACGCAAGCACCTTTTCTCACTGAACGTGGTCTGAGCCTCCTCGACCAGTTCTCAGACCCAGTCCTGGATCTTCCTCACCTCGGGACAGGGAAATAAGATGCTCTGCACTTGGACAGGAACATAACCCCATTCAAGATGATCACTACTCATAGAACATATGGATGAATCACTCAGGTGAGATCAGTGCTTCCTACCACTTGCAACTGGAGTACAGGAATCATAGTCAGTAACAGGCGAGTGTCCTCTCTCTGTGTTTGTGGTCACAGTACAGGTAGGTCCTTTTCAGACTCACATCACCGAGGGAGGAGGAAGCGCATTAACATTTGGCCAGTGCCACCATTGTATATGATACATACTTTACAACTCTGCAAGACTTGACGCTGCCAATCATATATTATTGATAAGGAAACTGAGGCAGAAAGCCGACTGAATTTAATGGGGTGAAACCAGATTTCACCACGAGAAAAATCTACCCAGAGTTCACAGTTTTATAACATATATGCAATTCAAATTTGCTGTTCAATTTTATCAACTCTCTAATGATTATAATCCCAGCCCCTGGGAGGCTGAGGCAGGCGGATCATTGTGAGTTCGAGGCCAGCCTGGGCTATAAAGTGAGCTCAAGGCCAGACTGAGCTGCATAGCGAGATCCTGTCTAAAAAAAGGCAAAAAAGAAAGAAAATATACTGTTAATATTGTTCAAAGAAATTGGCAGAGCTTTATTAATTTACTTTTCTTTTTGGAGTAGCAGGGCCTCAAGCATGCTAGGCAAGCACTCTACCACTGAACAGTATCCCCAGCCCTTTTATATTTTATTTTGAGAGAAGGTCTCTGTAAGTTGCTCCAGCTGGCCTTGAACTTGTGATACTTCTGGCTCATGAGCTTCCTGAGGAGCTAGGATTACAAGTGTGCACCACCACATGTCCAACTGGCAGAGCACTTTTTAAGGTCATCAGTGCTTTTTAAGGCTACTACTTCCTCATAAGCCCTAGAAGATGACCACAACGCACTTTATACTACTGATCTGAGTAGGGAGGGCGAGATCTAGTCTGCAAGTACAGGCCTCTTGGGTCATTCACTTAACTTCAAGTGCTGTGATTTATACCTGTCTGCAATTACTCGGTTGCATTCATGTTTGAAAAGTGACAAGAGAACAGGGAGCGAGTCGCACTCCTCAGCTTTTATGGTTAACATTCCTTGCCAGATTCTGGAAAGATCTCGAAGGTTGAAGATATAATGAAACTTAGAAGGAGTTGGCAGCATCTTTACCTGGAGACAAAAACATATTTAGGGCTCTCAGTCAGCTTTCAGATGAAATCAAAAGCAGAAGGGCTCGGAGAACTAGTCTATTTCACAACTTCTATTTCAGATAAAACAGGCTGAGTAGTAAACCAAGCTTCAGTTCGTATTTTTATCACAGGAAAGATACACAGAAAAAATGCATCATTAATAAACCAAACACAGGATTTAAAAGACCATAACCTCTTGAGGAAGATGGGTTCAACATACTGCATTAGAGGCATATTCCAATGCCTTGTTCCATAATCATTAGTTGGCTTTGATTCTTTTTTCTTTTGGTACTGGGATTCAAACTCAGGACCTTATACTTGCCAGGCAGGTGCTGTGCCACTGAGCTATATCCCCAATGCCCATTAGTTGGCTTTGAATGAGACATTTTTCCTCTGCAGTCTTAAGCACTCTATGAATTATGAGAAAAACCATTCCTAGTCATTATGAACTAGTCTACATATGGAAACACGTCATAACCAAAACATAATGGAATATGAACTGGTTGTCACGCAAGGTGAGAACAAATGTTCATTAAAGTCAGTAATGACCATCTTCCATGGATCACTTTGATAAAGGTCCTTAACACTTTTGGATTTCCATAACTACATTTCCATAAAATAACCTGGATTTCACTGTGGAGATCCCACTCCATCCCCCCTTCATATACTTGTGTTTCTGGGATAAGCTGTCACGGGTGGCTTTCTGTTTTATGTCTCAGCATCAAGGCAGTATTCAGCCACACTAATTTATTTACTATTTCCACCAACTTCTGGAATACGGAAAAGCAAATCTATGACAGTAACACACGCGCACCCAAGCTGCAGGCGTGGAAAGCTTTTCCAGCCACGTGCGGGAGCCATCACCGGTGTCACTAGCATCATTTTCAAAAGTAAAAACCAGTAATTGTGCTGGCGATACAGAGAAAACTCCCCCCACGATTAAGTTAGGAAAGCACTTGCTCGCTTCAGCCCCCGTTCCCTGCAAAGGAACTGCCCCACTGAGTTCAAGCTCACAGAGTAATTGTTGCTGGCTGATTCACAGTGCAAGTTGAAACAGCAGGTGGCCAAGGAGATGGATGGAATGAAGAGAAGCCTTACCTTCCCCATCACCTTGCAACTTCCAGGTAAAATGTTCATTCTACCCACGCAAACAGAAGACACGCATTTATACTACAAATACGCGCAAGGTACTCGGGATGCGGCTGTGCGGTAAAAGGCCATGATCAGTGGCAGCCTTTAGGGCAAGTGAGGCAGTCGTTAAAAAGAATATTTTTTTAAATTCTTCCTTTCCTTCTTATTCTCATTATATTAACCTCCTTCTTTCCTTCTCTTCTAATAGCTCCCCTTCATTTTTTTCTTGTCTGCTTCTGCTTTAAAATGATACAAAGTAATACAAAGGCTCGTCAATGCGCAAGGCAGGAAGGAGTTTAAAGGGCCCCTTGTGAAGATGGGAGATTTGAAGGAAAGATACAGAGAAGAGAGCTTCTTTGGGGCGGGGAGGGGGAAAGATTCACTGTCCGTGACCTCCTGGTGCTCTTCGGAAGATGCCACAGTTAAGGGAAAGCTGCCTCTGCCACCATCAGTGACAGCTGCCTCTGCGGCCCACAGCGACGCTTCCATTTCCACAAGGGGCTGGATGGTAAATAGGAAGCAAAGACATTTGTCAAAAAAAACCCAGGCAAATAATAACGCTAAAAGTGATTGTGAAAAAGATAAAGTAGGGCCAAGAGACCAGTAATGACTAGTTTGGGGACACATGCACTTATTTAGAGGACAGCCCAAGAATGTCCCTCAGAAGATAAGAAACATTAAAATGAGCAAACTAAACTCCAAGGCCCCCGCCACAGGAGAAACCTGCCTGAGCCCAGCGCAGGAGCTGAATGGGGCGAGGTGAAAGGCCCGGTTAGGATGGCTTCGCTGTAAGTGTAACTGAGCATCTACTGGCGGTTGTAAGAAGCAGTGACCAGCTGGGCACGGTGGCTCACTCCTCTGACCCCAACTACTTGGGAGGCTGAGACAGGAAGATCACAAGTTTGAGCCTAGGCTGGGCAATTTAGTGACTTAGTGAGACCCTGTTTCAAAATAAAAAAGGACTAAGGCTATAACTCAGTGGTAGTATGCCCCTGAGTTTGATCTCTAGTACTGGGGGAGGTGGGGAAAGAGGAACATATTTTTGTAAAACATTATGGCCATGTAAAGCAGAGAGTTCAGGAGGAAAGAAGCTTGCAAGGAGACTGGTTAGGGGTCCTTGTAGGCCCAGAGGACAGACGCTAAAAGTATACAATCAGGGTGGTCGTCAGGGTCATCTTTGGGGTGTATTTTGAAGGTGACATCACTGAGACTTGCTGCTGGTGGGGATGCAGGCAGTAAGACAGATACATCAAGGGTGGTACCCTGGGTCTTAGCCTGAGGGACAGGAGGGCAGGGTTCCTATTAATTAAGATAGAAAACGCTGAAGAAAGATCATATTTAAGGATATTCAGGAATTTTTACTGGACATATTAACTTTGAGGTAGAAATCGGTCTAGGGCCAATCGGATGGATGGTGCACACCTGCAATCCCAGAACTCGGAGGCTGAGGCAGGAGGATCGCCATGAGCTCGAGGTCAGCTTGGGCTACATAGTGAGTTTAAGACCAGACCAAACTACGTGGCAAGATCCTGTTAAAAAGGAAAGGAAAAGAAAGAAAGATGAAATCATTCTAGAGTCAAGCAAGCAAGCAGAGAGGCCTAGAATCACTGTGTTAAGTTTGAAGTCACTGACACAGAGGTGGTGCTCAAAATCTTGGAGTTGGGTGAGGTCGCCCATGGAAAAAATGCAGGTAGAACAGAGGCCCCAGGATCCACACCAGGAGCATTCCAGTATGAACAGGGGAAACTAAGATCGTAAGTCAATTAGGGGAAAACCAAGAATATAAGAATCTTCCAAAGCCCAAGAAAGAAAGAGTACTCAGAGGGATTCTTCACATCAAAAGCTCCTAAAAGTCAGCTGAGACGAAGAAGAAAGTTAGAACTGGCAGGACTGAGGCCTTTGAGGCCCTGACCAGAATAGTGGGAACAAAGGCTTCTGTAAGGCAGGCTCAGGAGCTAAGCAGAGGTGAGAAGGCAGAGGCAGGAAACCTTCAGGTAACAAAGGGAACTGGGGGAGACACCCGGAAGGCCATCACACTTCCCCAAACCGCCTCTGCAAGCACATTAAATCAAGGAACAGCCCTGCAGGCAAACACGGATCTCGCCACAGAAAACCATCTCAGGGACTTGGAGCCTGCTGCTCATTTCTCAGTTTATTTAAAAGAGCCAAAACAGCGTGTGCTGCCCACCTGGGCACAAAGGGCCCCAGCGAGCAGTGCTGACTCGGATGGAGGCTCAGGGAGGAGCACCGCGTTCCACAGGATCCAGCTCCTCCTGACATTCTGTGTCCAGAATTCCCTCAGGCAGCTGAGGAATCTGAAAGCCTGGCACACTTCATGTTTCCAGAGACACAGACATCTGCCCAGACTCATTTAATTGGCTTAATTAACTAAGAATGATCTCCTTTGCCACTTTTTTTTCCAAACAGATTGACTTTTTTTTTTTTTTTTTAATCTCAGACCTACCCTAATGGCCTTAAATCACACGGGGACAACTCCAAGCTTTACTGAGTGTTCTGATCTGTGCATTAAAACCCAGCCTACTTTCTTAAGAACATGTCCGTCCATTTATGAATTCACACCTCACTTCCAAGAATCACACGATCAGGACTTCAAGTCTCAGTGAGCTGAGGCTATCTGAAAGTCAATATATTAGCTCAGGTCAATAAATACATGTGTGTCTGACACAGTTTGGCTGAGAGAGCCAGAGGTACAAAGAAAGAGTTACAAATCAGAGTAACGAGTGGAAAAGCAGTGTTCTCATTTCAGGAAAATTCTCCTCTACCTCGCATGTCATGTCTGGTTTACAGTAATATCTCATACATATGGAAAGCATCACTCGGCAGAATGTTTGCTCTCTGCAAGGCAAAGGTGCCATAAATACATCTGAGCACCTCATTTCTCTTTTCCCAAAAAAAACCACTATTACATATGATGTCTGATAATTCAATGAGCCATGAGGTGAGATCGGGGCTGCGGACCGGTGGACTTTTTAAGAAATGATGGCCAACAGAGCATTCTGTACCTTGGTCCACTGCCACAGCACTCTGCCCGCCGAGACTAGGTGCGCAATCATCTGACATATTTCAGGTTTGAACCTTCTACAAGGATCAAAGTATCCACAGCCAATAAGTCCTGGAAAATAAAAGAGATTGAAAGTAGGGGCTTCCTAAAGGATTACCAAGGTGCATGTTTATCCCGGTGAATAAATCATTGCAAGCCTGACTTCACTGGGAACGCTAAGAGTATTTTTCAAGGGATCAGCTAAGATGAAGAGTTGGCAGTGGCTCAGCCAAGCTTAGTGGTGAGTGTGTTACATGCATTACCTTATTTAATCCCCCCAGTGCCCCACGAGAAAGCGGTATGCGATAAACATTATTATTATTACTCCCAGGCTACCTCCAGCTCAGTGATGTATTTATGATCACGGGGCTTGCACACAGGTGAATCTGCGACTGGAACCCAAGCAGGCTGGCTCCCAAGTCTGAAAGCTGAAAAAGGCTTAGGAGTAACTTTCTCATCTTACAGAGAAGGAGACCGGGCCCAGGCAGGGAAAACAAACTGTCCAGGATCACAGGGATTGCTTGCTGGCAGAACTGAAGTAGGATCCACACCTGCCAACTCCAGTCTGTTATCACGGCAGCCTGGCCTCACCGGGCGGCCATGCCCAAGGACAGCAACAGTCACATATCACCTCCGGGAAGGTTTCAAGATGCCTTTCGTTCAGGCAGCAAGAAAAGATTTGCTTTACTTCACCCCAGAGAGACTATACCCTGAGATATCTTTGCTTCTGAGCAGAGTATGTTCAGAGGAATGTGAATAAGTATCTGCTCAGAGACACACAGCAGGTTTGCAAGAGGCAGAGCATCCTAAAGGAGCAGGTTCATTCGCACAGACTGAAGAAGAGCTGCCATGGGGAAACACGAGCTTGACCGCCAAAGTCATGGTGGATCGTGCTAGATGCCCCAATGGCCTTTGGCTTCCTGGAGTGCTGCATTGTAGATTTCCGCCCTCCTGTGGGACAAACGTTAGAAGCACGGGGCCTGGAATCAGCAAACAGGGCTGAACGCTGCAGCTCTGCCAGGCGCCAGCTAACTGGCCTGGATTGGGCAGCTATTTCACGTCCCTAAACCTCACGGTACGGAATTGTATATTTCTCTGTGATTTGCTTCTTACCCGTCAACATTATTTTTTGGCTTTAACCAAATTAAAACACACAGCTGCATTCACTGGTTTTCACTCTTGGACAACACTGTATGCTGTGGTTTTGCCACAAGCTACTTACCCAGCGTTAGTGGCAATGAATATTTGGGTTGTTGTAAGGTTGTGCTGCCAAGCACACTGTACTATGAACATGCTTGGGTAAGTCTCCCGCTGTGCACATGCAAAATCAGCTACAGAGGGCTTGAGGGCCTGCACAGGGAAGGCGACACTCTACGATGCTTAGAATAAGATTAAGGATAAAATCTATGTCATGTCTGGGTAGGAAAGGACTTCTTAAGTGAGACCCTACACGGACAAATCATAAAAGAAAAAATGATAAACTGGTGTATTTCTAGCAGTGGAACGGGTGGGATATGCACATGTTCTAATTTACCAGTAACAGTGCCACACCGCTAACCAAAGGACTTGTGGCCAGTCACACCGCCACCAACGAGGAGGCAGAGTTTCAGCGGCTTCAGCACTCTCACTAATGCTTTTATGTAAACTTTTCTCCAGGCATGGTGCCGCACGCCTGTAATCTCAGCACTCGGGAGGCTGAGACAGGAGTACCGCCTGGAGTTCAAGGCCAGGCTGGGCTACTTAGTGCAAGGCCAGCCTGAACTACGTAGTGAGACCCTGTCTCAAAAAAAAAGGAATTTCTCATTTTTTGCAAATATAGTGGGTTTAAAATAGCATTTTCTTGGCACTTGTAATCTGTATTTTCCCCAAATACTAATAATGTTTACGACTTTTATATTTGTTTATTGGTCACTTAGTTTCCCCCTTTTTAAGGTGTCTTGAGTTTTGCCCATTTTTATCAGGGGTTATTTGATTTTCGCTGATTATTGCACAGGATTTCTTTAGTATTCAGAACACCAATTTTGTGTTATGACGTGCTAAAAATTGTTTTCACGGCCCTCTAATGAAATTTTTAAATGAAGAGAAGTTCTTAATTTTAATCTAGTGAAATTTACCTTTTTTCTCTGTTTTTGTGCTGTATCTTATTTAAGAAGCACTTTCCTGCCCAGTGGTCATTCAGCTATTTCTGTTTCTTTTTCCAAACACATTCCAGCTTTGTCTCCCACAGTTAAGTCCTTAGCCCCGCTGTATTTGACATTGTGTTTGGTGTGAGGTAGAGAGCTCTGGTTCCCATAAGAACTTAGACTGATGCCACTGGGACGTGCCACTTCCTGAAAGTCTGCCCTGCCCCTGCTGATCTGTAACACTTGTTATACCAAGGGGTTAATGCCCATCTAATTTAACAGATCCATCTAGGGCCCAGCTCCATCTCTTTGTATGTGTATAATTTTTGACAGTGCAATTATGTACGCCTAAATTTGGGGTCAAAAACCTTACCTTCATTAACAGGTCAAAGTGCTGGGTCTTATTTGATACGTTATTGTTGTTGTTATTATTTTTATTATCATCATCATGAACCTGTGGCGGATGTGGACGTGCTGGTGTTCATTAGCACACATTTCCCTGCGTAGCCAGGCCAAAGAACACCAGCACACAAAGGTTCCATCTCTAACGTCGGCCTTGGGCAAGGCTATTTCCGTCTTAGAATAGGCCATACACATGAGTCGCCTTACTCATTAGTCTCTCTTTCCTGGCAGTCAGCTCTCCATTTCAGATGTTTAATCTCTATTTTACGCAGGGTCTTTGGGGCTTACAGTTTTGCACACTTTATACCCATTATGTAATACAGTAAAAAAATTAAAACAGCAAGGATATTCTTACCAAAAATTTTATCTATGGATGTGTTTGAAGGCAATGTGCAATTAAACACAGTGAACTGTCTTTTTAAACGCTGGGGAATATCATTCCGACCTCCTCCGGGATGAATCATTGCTGCTATGAGCTGCACATCCACAATAGTAGTGAAATCTCCAGGCTTATCCAAGCTATACATTCCCTCCATCTCCATCATCTGCCGCACAATCTCATTCGTTATCTGAAAATTTATACTGGTATTGTTGTGACACATCACCACACATTCCTCTACAGCACCTACAAACGAGTGCAGTTGAGATTTGCAGAAAAACATTTAGCTCCCCAAAGGAATGTTGATGATCCCCTTCGAGGCCATTTGACTCACACGATGCCGCCCGTGAACGCTAAGCCTTCAGTTAGACACAGCAGGTGCCAAGACTATGAGCCTGGTGCCCTTCACCCCAGGTAAATCTACATAGATGATTTTGAGGTACCTGGTACCAACGGCAATAGTACTTAGGGTTACAACAAGTTTTGCGATAGACACCTTTCATACTCTACACTTCAAAATAAGCTAGATCAGAAGGTCAGGTGGGTTCAGCCTAAGCTTTCAGTATTATATTCCTGAATGATTTGACCTGAGGATCTGTGTGCTCATTCCGCCATCTCTGCAGCTAATACTGCAACACTGCCTCCTTCTTGAAAGTTGTTCTTCTGCTGCTTCCAGAGGCTCATCTTGAGATTCCCGGATTCCTTCCCAAACCACTCGCTACCCACCCACCCCTGAGCTCTGTACTCATCCTTTGGGCTTCTCACTACTCCGAAGGATGCCACCTCACCCCTATACCCTAAAGAATCTCAGTGCTACAGCTCTCACTTCAGGTCCCAGTCCAAGCTCCATGCCTGCGTATCCCATGTCCTTCTGGGCATCTCAAAGTCAAAGGTACACGATCGTCTCAGACAACCCTCTTTATTCAACCCAGTTTAACGAGTGATGCCTGTACCAGGCTCTTTTATAGCACAGGCAAAATCCATGTTCATGCGCATATGCTCTTGTGGTGGGAGACAAAGTGAACAGTACACGTTTGTAAAGAAAAGGGCGTACTTTAAGAGTTTTAGAGAAAATAAAGTGGAGAAAGGAAATAGGAGGTTGTCGGGGGTATGACTGAGTTTGGAGAGCAGGGGAAATGTCATATCACATAACACAGAAGCCAACATCTGAGGGAGGTGGGGAAACAAACCACTAGGGAAAGAGAGCTCCAGGCAAAGGGAGTGGCATTTAAAATGCAGAGATGCTGAGGGAACATCATATCAAGTATGCACAAGAAACAGTAAATGTGCTGGGTGTGGTGGCGAATGCCTGTAATCCCAGCACTCAAGGAGGCAGAGGCAGGAGGATCACTGCGAGTCTGAGGCCAGCCTGGGCTACACAGTGAGTTCAAAAGCCAGCCTGAACTGCAGAGTGAGACCCTGTCTCAAAAACCCAAGAAAAGAGGCCATAAATGTGGCTGGGGCAGAGTTATGAGGTGGTAAGGTCCAACAGGGTGGGGTCTTTGGCCGTGGTAAGGGTTCTGGCACTGATGTCCTGAGTCTCAGAGGATTTTGCACAGAAGCATGTGTCACGATCTGTTTTAATTGGTTACTGATCTGAGATCAGACTGAGGTAGCAAGGGAAACAGACAATGAGGAGGCACTTGCGAGGGTCACGAAGACAGGCGGTGGTGACTGGCACCAGGTGGCAGCAATGGAGTCAAGTTTTGGACATGGTTTGAAGGTAGAGCCAACACGATCTCCTAACAGATTCAAGTGGGACTGTATTTCCTGAGATAGAGAGGCTATTGGAGGAGCAGCTTTAGGACATTAAGTTTGAACTAGACAGGACTAGCTGGACCAACGCGTGTGGAATTCAGGAGCTGCTTAGCTTGTTGATGATGGGTGTGACAAGATCTAAACACACCTCCACTTTATCCCGATTCCAGGAACTGCTGGGGCGACCTGCACGGGAGTACAGAAGGACTGCGCAGAGCTGTCAGGAATTCGTCTCAGGGTGAGCCCTTCGCAGTGGTGTCTAGGCTGAACAGGGACAAGAGGGCACAGGAGCAATCCCGGGGACTCAGCCTCTGTAGAAGGTGCTCACTTCTGGGAACGCTGGCGAGGCCCTCTAAGGGGAGTGACTCGGGCTGACAGGTGACTGCAGCGTGGGCTGCAGTGCGTGGTAAAGTTAATAAAGTTTTGTTTTTTTTTTAAATATCAGGTAGTCCTCAGAGAATGAATGTAGGGTAAGAGGTGAGAACAAGGAGGGCATCCCGGGCCAAGGCAGAAGCGAAAGAGGAATCAGAAAAGCCACTGAAACCACGTAGCCAAAGACACATGAAAACACGGAGGGATTTCAAGAAGGCAGAAGTCATTGTTTGGAGAATTGCTGAGAATTGCCACTGCTCTTAATAACATGCAGGTTACCAATGTAACTAACAACACTGATGAAGCATCACCTGTGTGAGATGTCTGAGTCATACCTGATCTCCCCACTCATTAATCACAGGCATATTGATATCATCAATAAACACAGTCATTTTTCTCCCTCCTGGTGGCCCGTATGTGCTTCCCATCCGCTTATCCACATAACTTTCAATGGTTCTCTAGGGAAACGAAAGGTTTGTCTTACGCATTAATCCACATTTACAAAGAGGTGAGTAATTTTTCAGAGCGGAATAACATTATCTCATGCATTGAGTAAAGGTAAATATAGTGTGATACAGTTAAAATGTTAAAAAAAGTGATAGAAATGCGAATCGTGAAATTATATTAAAATAGATATGCTCCAATGGTCAGATTCAGCCTCAGCAATGGGTCAAAACACGCTAGTTAGGTTTGGCTTCAACCTCACCCATGAGCAGGTAACTAACTGAACGCCAAGTGGAGCCTCAGCTATTTTGAGACATACGTATGACACGTAGACTTTATTGCAAGGTCCACTTTAAAACGTAGTATGTTGATGACAACAGCACGTGATGGGTATTACCTGAAACATCATTGGTTCTGTGGCAGACGAAAAGTTTAGACTTTTGGAGAGCTGTACTTCAGGGTCATATTTTTTCAAATAGGCCTTGATCATCACCGTTTTTGCAGTTCCCTGCTCTCCTGTGAGCAAAACAGCCTGCAATCATGAGACAGTCAGGTTGAAAGCTGTTAGAAGACGTTTGGTGTCCAGTGACTTGGTTCCACTGGGTATTCTTGCATCTTACAATATAACGAACTTTTGATTGATTTTGGAGATTGCATCTCCCCCAAAATAAAGCCGAGTGGTGTTAAAGATTTTGTCCTGGGACCTAGGTTCACCTGCCAATGATATTACCTTGAGGCCCCCCTGTGTTAAGACTTTAACTTTTCCGTCTGTAGTGTGTAAATAAAGGATGCGTTTCTAAGGTAGCCGGGGATCAACTAAGACTCTACCTACTAGACTTACTTTATATTGTTTTGCGATGGTGTCTATCAAAAAGCTTGTTCTAACATTGTCAACATTTGGAACCAAAATTGATGAATATTCCGGAATACTGTCCGTTGGATAAAAATAAGGCTGCAGTTTCTTATTCCAGTGCTCCCAATCTCCTACACAGGAAGGAAAATTTCTATCTTAAAAACACATCCTTTGAAAGTTATGTTAAAATACAAAAATGTAAGGGCTTTAATCAGTTGGATCACATAAACTTTTTTAAAAAGTTCCTAAAACACATCACCGCATCTGTTTATTTAAAGTTCTCTTTCATTGTTTTATCTTTTTTTTTTCAGTACTGGGAATTGAACTCAGGACCTTGCAGTTGCCAGGTAGGCACTTATCCCACTGAGCTATATCCCCAGTCCTCTGTATTATTCTTAACAAAAGCAATTTATATATTTTCTTTTTTTAACCTGGTATTTCTATAAGAGAATTCTTAATTTTATTGATCTTGTTAAAGAATATTTTTTGTTTTCACTGATTTTTCCTCCTGTTCTTCCATGTTTTGTTCACTGATTTGTGCTGTAGTCCTTCTTACTTCCTCCTTCTGCTCACTCTGGTGTATCTGAAGTCTTTCTTCTTTTGTAATGTGGACATGAAGCACTGCAACACTTCTCTGCTCAGAAATGTCCTATTGTCCATCCTACCTGGGGAAACATTTTCTGTGCTCTTGAAAAGGATGTGCATTCTGCTTTCTGGGCAGGGACTGTTCTATAACTTTTTATTAGCTGAAATGGGTGGATTATGTTGTTCAAATCTTCTTTATACTGCTTTGGCAATTACTGACAGAAGGTAAGACATCCTTACCATACTGTGGAATTATCAGCTTCTGCTGTCCTCTGACGCCCCTCTCTGTGCAGATCCCTCCTCTTTCGGGTTCTGCTCTATAAATCCTAGCCGCTTGGCTTCCCCCAAATCAGACTCTGCCTCCCTGCTTTGGGGAGAGAGCCAGCTCTGTGTGATTTCCCCTCCGAGCTGCTGCTGGAAGTCACCTTCAGGCAGTATTTGGCACGACAGCCTTGTTTCACATCTCTGAGGGACTTTAGTCCCACACTATCTGTTGTCCAATGTCTAAAAAACACGGTTCACATACTGTATATTTTGTCCAGTTTTCTAACATCGGATTGTGGGTAATGGATCTTCACCCTCTGATAACTTGAGGCCTGGCCTCTGAGTCAGCACAACACCCTCAGGGGAAGCAGCTTGAACCTTCGAACAAGACGGGACGGTGGGGTGCTCAGACGGCAAAGTCTCTGGAGAAGCTTGGCTCTGAGTGCCAAGAGAATTCATGCTGAGACTGGAGGGTTCAATGGCTTTGTGTTCTGAGCTGGGGTCCCTTTTTGTCATCTCAGGCCTTTACAGGCGCTTAATCACATGCTGTAAAATTATAGGTCGTTCTGGTTTAAAATGGTCAGCTGAAAGATTCATGTATCTCATTCCCCTCATAATGGGTCTTTCTGCACAAATTTGCACTTATTTCCGACTTTCAGTATCGTCTCTCACCCTCTATGTGCCTGGTGCTCCCCAAGTCTGGGAAACCCTCTGTCTTGCAAACCCCAAACCATGATTCTGGTGTTTCGCCTGTTTGCGGTAGGTGCAGGGTGTAGTGTATACAGCAGCAGACTTTGGAAAGAGGACCAGGAGGTCTCTTTTCCTAAACTGACTCACAAGCACACCTCTGATTTCCACCTCTACCTAGGTGCCAATGCCTGAGCCCTTTGTGGTCTCTGTGATGTACCCCAAATTACTTCTCCCCTCTTCCCACTGCCGGTTTGGGACTTGGCTTTGCAAGCACGCTAAGCCACCGTTACCTGTCTGCTTTCTTGCTTTCAGAAGTTTGCTGCTGCGGCTTGCTCTCCTGTTCTATTTATCCTTTGGGGTTTACGTATTAAAACAACAACCAAACCTTTGCTGTTTTAGAGGTTTTAGGAAGAAGAAGAGGTAAGTGTAAGAAGCATGTCTTTTCCTCTCTGGGGCTTAGAAGAATTGAGGCCTGGATTCTGGATGAAAGCACCAAGTTCAAGGGTACTCTAAAGAGAGGTGAGCCGGCGCTGCCACACCTGGAGGGTGGCACTAAGATGACAGTACTAGCCCCGCCCCAACAAGTCTGCTCCGCATAAGGGAGGCCCCAGCTGCTGGGTTCTTTCTCCACTCACTCTGACATTTCCAACAGGGAAGTTAGAAAACTGATCTGTTCTGCGTATTTCCACATTTTGCATCATGTAAAAATTCTGCGCTTTTATGCTGCAACCTTTCCTCCTGAACCGTTTAGAAGTGGATGATGTAAAAGGTATAGCTACTTACGTATGCTCAGTTTTACTTGGGTCACTCCAAAAGAAAATGTCAGGGTTCTCTACACTAGTTCCTGGCGTGGCTCATATGCAAAATCCTACTGTCTTTTGCCTAGATGCCTCTCTTGAAATGGTGTTAAAAATCAGGTTGTTCATATTGCCCCATAGAAGAGTTCATGGAAACTTGTGTTTTTCCCATTTAAGGAAAGTATAATTTGTTGCTCTTACCAGAATCAGAAACATAAAACTCATACATGGTTTGGTTTGTGCCTGCAGGTATTTGTGGTAAGTCTAACTTGCTCTCATGACGTCGTAAAAAGATCTCGAGCTTTTCTCTGCTGTCCAGTTCCAGAAGGGCTCCTACGCTCCACATGAGGCCAAAGACAAATAATTTTTGAAGATGACCGGCGCTTGTAACACCGCCACCTTCCTCTTTGGAGGGGATTAAGCCTTCCAGAAGATTGAGAGACTGAAACGTTTTTAAATAAGACACAATGTTAAATTTAAAAATTTTCAGGAGAAATTTTTTTTAAAAATAATAATGAAATTAGAAAGAAGAAGGAGAGAGAAACGAGGACGCATAGATCTCCACTTATGACCTGATCCCTGTTCTCCAGCCCACAGCATTCAGAATAGAAGCCCATGGAGGCCTAGGCCTAAACCTAACCCTGACCTTCTAGAGTTAAGACAAGCTGTGTGGTACAGGACAATCTGGAATCCACAAGTGTGGTTTCTACCCCCAGCTGCTCCTCTCTCAGTTTCCTGGTCTGGAAAGTAAAAGGCCAACTCCAGATATTTTCTAAGGTAGCTTCTGGTTCCAAAGTTGAGTCACCCAACCCGAAGCAAAGACTTTATTTCTTTTTAATATTTTGTAGGACTCAGCAGACTGTGGCCCTGGAGGGGGGCAGCCACCTGCTTGGCAGAGTTCTGGTCCAGCTTTCTGATGCAAGAGATTAAACCCAGTTTCTATTACTCCATTGTGGCTGGAAGCAGAAATTTCCATATTTAATTTAAACTCTGAACTGAAGCCATCAGAGCCGGCCTGGCCGTCCCACATCCAGTCATACTCTGTCTGTACTTGTGCGCAACAGCAGAGTGGAGTAGTTTGCAATGCAGCGTTGTGCAAAGCATAAAATAGTTACTGTTTGGCCTTAAAAAAAATTATTTCAAGATAAAAGTTTCTCTTATCCATCTAAATGTAATTACCAAATAATTCATTGATTTGGGTCCCTATGTGTTATTGCTAAACTACCTGGCCTCACTAGCAGACACCACTTAACTTCGAGACTCAAAGCACTAGGATGAGTAATTCCCGCCCACAGACCCGAAGTAGCGGAGCCCTTAGAAATCTACCATTCATTCTGGTTTTTTCCAAAGACTTATAGGAAATTGAAATATGGTGTGTGTTGGGGGATGCTACAAGGTACTCCTCAGAGAATTTTTTATTCAAAGGTGTTCTCTGCCTGGTCTCTATGAAGTTTTGTAAAGCCAAGTTCCAAGTTCCAAGCCAACATCCAAGTTTTTCTGATTGACACAGACTCCTTTTTGTACTGTCTGGAATCGCCCCCTAGCTTTACTGACTAATTTGGTCAGCTTTCGTTAGGGGACACACTTCCTGGTACTGGTTACAGTGGGAAAGATCTTTCCGGGCTGGGGATATGGCTCATTGGCATAAGTGCCTGCCTGGAAAGACCTTTCCTCTTTCCTTGATAACATCTTTCCGGAAAGCAAAACCCATAAGGAGAGGATGATGATGAGATGATTCGTAAGATCTTCTCTGAGCCCTCACAACCACATCTTTAAAAGGTTTCCACGGATGACGCCAATGTTCTACTTTTGATTCCCGGAAACGGCCACTGAGTGAAAATAAAACCTCTCCATCTAAGTAGTGAATGTACCAAAACACCACGATCTTACTTGTACTATGTAGTTGCACTCTAAGAGCTGCATTTTTGGAGTGAGGTTTAGTTTCATGTACATATATGCGTCCTCAAATGCTTTTTCAAACAGGGTCTGGAAGACTGTGGCTTCCTGTGCAGTCCGCTTCTTCAGCCATGCCTACAGTAAAGGGACCAGATCTCTGTTTATTAAGAAAGCACCAAAGCCTCGGCCCCAGGCAGACTTTTGTGTCTCTCTCACGCCCACCTGTAATATTGCCCTCCAGCTGAGCGCAGAGCTGCTAATGTAGACCATGCCCATCCTAGAAACCGTGGCTGGAGACGCATTCTCAATGTTGTGGACCTCAAACAGAAGCTTACAACTAGGGGCCATGGGAATGCGATCTCCGTTCGCCAGCGTGAGGGTTTTGTTATCGTCCAACACAGAATTTAAATTCTCAATCCAGATGGCATCCACGGGGCCGTCTAAAATGAGGAAAATGTTTTCACCTGCAAGCAAATAAAACCGACAAACCCCTTGTCATCCACGAATTAATTAAAACAGAGAAATGGGCAAAGATTGTGCTATTGATAAGCTGGCAGGGAGAGAAATGGCCACAAAGATGGGCTTGTGTTTACCCTTTTTGGCTTTTAACGTTTTTCTCCACAGAGTGGAGAAAATCCCATCTGTCCAGTCATTGGTCGCAGTATCCAGCCTGCCAAACATCTGAGGCGCCGTGATAGCTTTTGGATTCATCCTCATTTCTCGGTGAGGCCTTCCACATTCTGTCAACGCCTTCATCAGAATTGTTATAACAGTTGTCTTCCCAGAACCACTGGGCCCCAGAGTCATCAATCCATGGCGTACCAGAGATGTCTCATATAACTGCACAATTAAATTATAAATTGAAAAAAAATGTAACTTTATGAGTCTCTGGCTGACATTCCTAAGAGGTGAAATTTTAAATGCCTGAATGAAGCTCTTCATTAACTGCCTCAGTATGTAAGACATAAAAATGTGCTTGTTTTTACTGGCTGTGGGTAGCAAATTAGCATCACATTAGAAAACGACATCAGCAATAAAGTAATGGTAATGCAGGACTTGAATGACATTTTGGGAAGTAATTAATTCAGGTTCTCGCTTATGCTTCTTGAGCCTCTACTTCTTGTGATTTGAATTTTCCCACCTGCAAACTTTCTCAGCATCCAATGTGATGATATTGCCCCTTAGTGGTGGAAAGCAGCATTGCACTGACGATCCAGGTTTCATGGTGGCCTCTAGTTAGGTCCCTGGGAGCAGGTTTCACTGCCAGCGATTTATGCAAGGTGCTCCCAGAAGAAACAGAGAAGGACCTGGAGAAGGGTGATGGCGGTGGGAAGAGGCCAAACAAGGTGTGACTGAAGACAGCCACAGAGGGTACACTTGAAAGCGCTCCCACGGCAGACTGGCCAGTGACTGTCCCACCTGGAGGCAGGAGAGTTTAACTTTCCTGTTCCATCACCGATCAGTCCTTCTGTAAGGAGCGGGAGGCTTGGGGCCAAGGGGAATAAACTCCCAGGCATGACCTGTGTGCCTACCCACAAAGTGGCTCCAGGCATTCTGGAGCAAAAACTAGAAGCAAAAACATAGTGAATCTGAGGAGGGGGGCACATGGACATGGTAAAAAAGCGATTCAAGAAAATATTCTCCGAGCACAGACAGCACCTGTTAAATATTCCGCCCACAGGGATCTTCATTAAAAAAACTCAAAGGTCTCACAGCCGGTCAGAAGTGGAATCATCAGAGCCGTTCTACCCTTTGGGGTAATGGATTACTACTGTAATCTGTAGTTTAAAAGCCCCGGAGGCAATTCCTATCACGTTTTGTTCCAGAATAATATTATTGCTGTGACTCAGATTCTATTCTAGACACCCAGTGAGATGACGAAGATCTTAGTACACAGCATACTGTACACATACCACAGGCACAATGTTTTGCCAAAGTTTTAATGGCTTCTCCTACATGGATGAAGAAAACTACTTAAAACTTTTCTCCATATATTTCCCAGTAAGATCTGGAGCTGTTCCTTTATACATACATGTGTTATAACCTGGCGAACAACAGTAAGTTAAAACAAAAATCGCCATTTTTTTGGAAATGCTGTTTTTAATACTCTCTAGTTGGAGACCCTTCATTTTTCAAAAGCCTTACAAAATACCTCTGAAGGGCGATCTGGCCGCGACATCTGTCACCCCATTGATTGCCAGGGTTGATTCGGCTGATCTGGCCGGCTAGGCAGGTGTCCCCTTCCTCCCTCAACACTCCATGTGCGTCCCTCCCGAAGCTGCACGCTTGGTCGAAGAGGACGACCCCCCCTCCCCATAGAGGAGGACCGTTCCTTGGTCAAGGGTATACGAGTAGCTGCGCTCCCCTGCTAGAACCTCCAAACAAGCCCACAAAGTACCTCTGAAGCATTGAGCTCACAGACATTTAATCCTGTGGCACTGCTGCAGGTTCTTTAGTCCGCAGGCGAAGTGGACAGGGCAGTGGTCACAAGGACAAAGTAGGATGGAAAGAAAGACCCTAGAGGCCCCAGCTGTGGGCGATCTGCCACCTTGGCTCAGGACCCTGGCTGGGCCTATCCATGCCACACCCCAACTGTTCTTGAGATTCTGGTTACTGCCCCACCTTTTCATCAGTTATAAGTCATAACCAGACTGAATTACTGCTTTAATTACCATCAGGCGGGACAAACATATTTCCCCTGAGGACTCTGGTTCTAATACTGTGCACGCTGCAGGGTTGCTTTTTTGTTTTTTTTTTCTCTTTGGTTCTGGGAATCAAACTCAGGACCTCGCACTTGCCAGGCAGGAACTGTGCTGCTGAGCTATATCCCCAGCCCTGCATACAGTGCTTTGATCTAGCTTTAACATGTACGTCAAGTAAGATTAATTCACACTGTGATCATGTGATGTCTAACAGCCCATACATATTCTTATACTGACAACAGATCAAAACTGCCTCACCTGTATAAGTTTGAGGTTCCAGGGTGGGTGGTTAATCAAACCTTCTAGCTGAACCTGGTTGGCAACTGCAGCCTGCAGTTCCCCGTAAGTGTTACTATCCAGCTGTAATCCCGGGAACAGGTCATTGATTAGACTGAGGAACAGGGGTTCATCTTCATCAACCTAAGGTGGCACAGATTAAAGTAAGTCAACACGCATCTGCAAGCGAGCCACATGTGCACTGAGCACTCTGCTTCCCGCCCAGAGAATCATCTGTTATGTTCTCATCTGACTTGCCTGCTCCGGTGCTTTCTCCTGAACACCGCCCCTGGGTCCACACTGTGCCACAGTTTCTTGGCATTCACCACCTCCCACACAACCTCGACTTCTTGTGCCAAGTTTGATTTCATTCTTTGCCATGTGAATATTCTGCTTCTCACAGACTGGTGTTCACGTTAACCTTCAAGCATGCAATTTATGATCCCAACCCGGGAAGAACAGGACATTAATGTTTCATTTCAGTTAAGGAGCACCCAGCCAGGCACAGTGAGGGGCACATGCCTGCAATCCAGGGTACTTGAAAGGGTGGAGCAGGAGAATTGCAAGTTTGAGGCCAGCCCCGCAACTTAGTAGAGACTGTCTCAAGATCAAACTTAAGAAAGGGTTGGGGATGTAGCACAGAGACAGCGCATCCCTGAGTTCAAACCCTAGTACCACAAAAGAAAGGAAACACCCATAACCCTATATGACTTCATCCAACATTGGCTGGAAAACTCCACTGGATCCGTGCTCTGCCCTCCTTACAAGTCATAGGTTGAAATAAATTAAGTCCAGCTCCTCATTGGCTATGTCTTTAATACGTTCATTGCCCAACCCCAACCACCGACCCCTTCTGATTTTTCCTTAATCTCTGGAGTTTCCCTGCTGCTTTCTTGAATGTACAGGGAGGAGTTTCAAGAATCAAAGGAAGGCTGAGGCAAGAAGATTCTAAGTTGAAGCCCAGCCTTGGCAACTTAGCAAGACCCTGTCTCAGAATAAAAATTAAAAGGGCTGAGGAGGTAGCTCTGTGGTACAGAACTTGTCTAGCAGGTGGGAGGCCCCGAGATCAACCTCAACACCACACACACACACACACACACACCACTGCACCATTGTCAAAGAGAGGCAGTGAGATTTACTAGATTTGGCAATAGAAAGTCTTTTTTTTGGTCTTTTCGAGACAGGGTCTCGCTATGCAGTTCAGGCTGGCCTTGAGTTCACTTTGTAGCCCAGGCTGGCCTCGAATTTGCAATGATCCTCCTGCCTCAGCCTCCTGAGTGCTAGGATTACAGGTGTGTGCCACCGCACCTGGCTAAAATTTTTTTCTTTTTTTTTGGCAGTACCAGGGATCAAACTCAGGATGTTATGCTTGCCAGGCAGGTGCTTATTCCACTGAGCAATATCCCCAGCCCTAGAAAGTCTTAAAGATTGTTGCTCCAGCTTCTCTGATGACTGTGATTAGGATCAGTCCCCTAACCTCTCCAGTTTTAGTTCCCCCACAAGTACTAGTAAAATGATGCTAAGCAAAGCAGCCTCCCATATCCAAGCAGCGCTGCAGTGAGCTCAACAAGTCAGGGCACTGGAAGAGGCTTTGCGATAGTAACGAACTAGGAGGATGTTACTGGACAGTTTCTGCAACTAGCCTGTGAGTTTCCTGACGACCATGTCTTGTCCAACCTGCACGCCCAGGGCATGGACACCAACCTGCGGCACAAATATCACACAAGCGTGTCCTTCGGCTAGTTCTTGATGCCTGGCTATAGTAGTAACGAGCATGAAGGCAGTGAAGCAACTCCTAAAATCCCCAGGACAAAATTGTACTACAGTTTTGGAAAATAAGCTATTCATAGACAAAGCGAAGATTCTCATGGCTCCCCATGGATCCAGATTCTCATGTTCAGAACCTGTGTTGCACTGTGAAGAATGACAGAGAACTTGATGGAAACTTTGGTGATGAAGCCCACCAAGGACCTGTTTTCCTGCACACAAGCTAAGAGAGGGTAGGTACTTCCACGCCGTGCTGGTTGCAGTGGAGGACGGGAACTCTGCCTTCTGAAAATGCACTCTTTCTCCTGAGTGTTCTCACAGTGCAGCCACAGCACAGCCAACCACCATGCACGCACCAGCCAAACAGAGAGAAGCCAGGTCAAAACTTGGGAGAAAAATTAATGAAGAAGAAAACAAGATACCAATTTAGAGAGGTTCATATCCCTCAGTCCTCTCATGACAGTGCTTAATTCACTGTCTTCTGGTCGGGCTCTTTTTTGAGCTCCAAGGGTTCTCAATACAGATAGAATATTTCTCAATCCAAAGTCATAATGGACCTAAGGTGAGAAAAAAAAAAAGGCAGGGAAAGACAATTTCAGTGAAAAACTGCAAATATTAAAGTGGAGAGTCAGCTTTCTTTTTTTTTTTGGTCTTTTTTGTCTTTTTGAGACAGGGTCTCACTATGCAGTTCAAGCTGGCTTTGAGCTCACTTTGCAGCCCAGGCTGGTCTTGAACTCACAGAGATCCTCCTGCCTCAGCCTCCCAAGTGCTGGGATTACTTACATGCCTGCACCACCACACCTGGCTTCGAGTCAGCTTTTAAAAAAAAAAAATGAATTCTCTGATTGGCGTTTATGAAGGTTAGACTGCACAATGAAAAACCAAATGCTACAGCTAAGGGAAAGAAAAACACATACGGAAAGTTACCTGTTTAGTGAGCTGCTCTTCACAGAGTTTGTAAAGAACATAAAACTTTTGGGCCAAGATAACATTTTCTAGAAAACCACAGCTTGCCAGTTTAACTCGCATAATGATCTGAAAAGTAACACAGTGAGACTTTTTTGTTTCAGCAACTTTAGTGAAAAAAAGGTAAAGAACAGGAATGGTACTATATTTTTAAATGCTAATGCATACCTGTCGATCAGGGACCATCATGGCGACAGTTCTAAACTGGATTTTTAAGTTTTCTGGCAGCTCCTGGCGTCCAGCGTAACCAGGATTCTGAGTTAAAATATAATCAGTGTTTAGTTCTTGATACAGTTTTCATTTCCCAGGTATAGATACATTTCATTCAGATTCTAAGGTGGTATTGAAAAATATTGGATTTATAAAATATTCTGCCTTTATCAGGAATGTGTACTGGACCACCCACATTCCATAATGTTCACGTCACTTCTTTTATAGATCCATTTTTACTGTATTATTAAAGCCACACATGTACTTCTGTATAGCAAAAAGTAACATATACTGGTTTTTGAAAAATCAGTATATACTGGTTTGTGTACACTGGTTTGAAAAGTCGAAATGAAAGAATAGAAAAGCAAATAAGTAAATGAACAATTAAGTCTAAAATATGTCACTTAGAGGAGAAAAACAGGACTTTATTTTGAACAGCCTTTGGTAATTTTTAGTTCATCTCTTCAGTTATTCTTTGCAGCCACAGTTATGGAATCCACCGGCTGACAGAGTACCATTAAAAATAAGGACCACAGGTGTGAGGAGAAGAGAAGTGAGTAAGAAAATACTGTACTGGAAAGGGCAACAGGCAAGGTGGAAAGGAAATTAAATTTCCTCATAATTAACACTGAAGTGAAGATAGGTCAGATCCAAAAGTTCCGAAGAAAGGGCTGGGGGTTCAAAAGCCTGTGTCAAATAAGGGCCCTTTAGTTTACAACGATTCTTTAAGAAATCTTCATGCCCTGAACATTTGCTGAAATACTATGTAAAAACAATAGGCTTCGCTAGGGGCTGGAAATACAGAGATTGCCAGTTGCCTCTTAGTCACAGAACCCCAGCTGCCAACTGCAACCAACCAGATTAAAAACTATACTTCCCAGCCTGCCTGGCAGCGGGTGTGATTAAATTCCACACAGGGAGCTGCAATCACTGTGAAATACCCTCGAAGTTTGTAGTTGATTCAATCGGCTAGATGGGACAAAACAGACATGCTTTCTGTAGCATCTCGGGTCATAAAGTGATCTTGGAGACGGGAACCATGATGGGGTAAAAAAGAGAAAGATCTTAATAGAGTAAAGCCTTACCTGCTAAGCAATTATTTTTTTACATCTCAGTTATACATAGCCTAACACAACAATCTAATTGATATTTCTAATTTTCTTCTTAATCCAGGGGGACTGTTAAAACTTTTAAAAATTCTTCTCACCTGTAGCCTCACACAGCAAATTTCTTCATCCTGTTTCCTGTTGTAACTGATCACTTCTAGATTATTATGATTTCCCCAAATGCTTTCCTACCTGTTTGCTTGCAATAAAGCTTATCAGAAACTCTTCTGCTTTTGCTTTCTATAATTTATCTGGGTCCACTGGGATCTTTAAAACTGAATACTTTGTGTCACCTTGCAGCTCAGAGATTTATCTTAGTAGGTAATATATAAAAACATCACAACTGGTTCAGCATTAACGTCATTTCCCTAATTCACGGAAACTTCTGCTTGTTCATCTTGCCTTTGTTTTGTTCAGCTGTACAATTATTTATCTCAGGGTAGTGCTGTCCGTCTCGCAGTAACCAAATTGGTTATGACTCTTTGGTATAAGATTGTTAAGTTACTTTGAAAATTTTAAATCTTTTTTTTTTTTTTCTGTTAGTATCAAGGGACACTAAAGTGCAGTGGTTAAGCGGGCAAGTTTTGATTTTAGAGACACAGGAACCCATTTCTCTCACTGGCCGTGTGACTTCAGCAAGTTTATTGGTCTCCTTGAGCCTCAGGTACCCAAGCTATAAAAATGCCCACCCTCAGAAGGGATGAAATAATGAGCCTGTGATAGGCATTAGTGTTACTGATCGAATAGTTCAGGTTCAACCTCCTTGGGATCTCATGATAGGCCTGCACCTCCCTCCCCCCTTGGAAGTTAAGTATGGCCATGCAAATTAACCGGAGCCAATGAGACTTGTGATCTGTGACACTTTTAGAAAGAACCTCTGAGCCAGAGTGCAACTCTTTGTGTTCCCTTTCGCCTTGGCCATAGCAACCGGCAATGACTGAGGCAGCGACAATCTTGTCAGCCCGCATACCACAGTAATGGCATAGAAAGCAGACCCTGGCCTCCCAACCCTGCCCAGCCAACCCACAACAGGCATACGGTATGAGGGAGACATGTTCAGGGTTTTAAGCAAGTGGGATCTAGCAACTGTTTGTTAGTGTAGGACAGCATGAGTTATGCTGACTTAGTACCTAAGACGGTTAACCCGGAGCCTTATACCTGAGTGCTCAATGAACTGTAGCTATTGGTATTAACACATTACTATTTCATCTTCAAACTTAGCTAGTTTTACTACTCAAAAAAAAAAAAGGAAACCTCCAATGTATAGCTCAGTGGTACGGTGCTGGCCTAGTATGCAGAAGGCCTTCAGCTTGAGTCCCAGGTCATAAAAACAAACAAACAAACAAACAAACACAAAAATCATACAGAGAGTTCTGAGCTCCTGGATAGTCAAGTCATTTACCCACTAATATATGGGTTCTTCTTTTTTTTTTCTTCTGATTTGTAACAATCAAACTAATCAAATTGCATTTCAAATGCAAGATTATATTCTCACCATGGTTAAGAAGATTCCAAATTCTGGATTCAAATCAACACAATCACCATCCGAAAAAATGAACTGTTTCTTCCTCTCTTTTCTTGCTGTCAGGACAATATAAATCTGTTGCGCCGCCACCGATAAAACAGGCAATTCAATTCTGTTAAACTCATCAAAACAGCCCCAGGAACCCGACTGTGCAAGACCTGGCGTGAAAAACAGTTCATGTGTAAGTTTTACTCCATAATACATCTTCTCAATAACAATTATTGCTCCAAAGTACTTGCAAACAATGATGTGTTTACCCGTGATTCACATAAAGTTTCCTAGCTGGCTGCTTATAAAGACACAATTATATTCAGGACTACTGCAAGGGAGCTAAGATCCGACTCAGGGTGGAAGCTCTACCTTCAGAGGGCACGGACACGGACTGTACCACAGTGTCCGGGAAAATAACAAAATAAGGCATACCCTGCCCTGGTCAGGTCTCTCTGTTCTTTTATTGCAAGGAGACAGAAATGTCACGACGCCAGGTGAAAACAAGAATGGCCAAAAAGAGTTTTTATGTATTCTTCACAAGACCCAGCGCAAAGCACGACCTGGCTATCACAGACAATACTGCTGTTTATTCTCTAAGGCTGAAAACCCACACTAGCTTCGGCTGTATGAAATGTTCTCATTTCTTTTGTTGTTGCTCATGCCCTTTTTTGTCTCCCTCCCCTGTGAATTTCCATCATATGTAAGTCATATATATATATATATATATATATATACATGACTTCAATTTTTCTGTCCAACTTTGTATCCCTTGACCTTTTTTTGCAATGTATCCCCTTGGCCTGATAGTTCCACCGAATGGTTTCTTTCTGTTCATTTGCATTTCCAATCTCCAAGAATTCCAATGGTTATTTTCCCCTAGCAACCCGTTTTCTTTTAATTGGCTGGATGTGATACATTCTTGAATCTCTCTATTAGTTTTACTTCCTTTGGCATTTTCTTCCGTTTCTTCTTCAATCCAGGGTAGCAGTCTGTATCTCCCCACGTTCCTTTGAAATACTTGTGAGACTGTTATCTCTGCACAATGGCTTGTGAGGGTATTGTTCCTCATCTCAAACGCAAACTCCTATTGGCAGGGTCCCTGCCTGGCTCTGGTGCTTTGAGGAAATGGTTGGGAGAGGGGAGAGGTTGGGGCTTGTCCTCTGACGCAGGTCTCTGGCTCTGCCGCTCGGGTACATTTCTGACTGTCATTTTTACAGCATACAGCCTTGTGGATACAGAATTTCACATCTTTTTCTCTCCTTCACATAGCATATATAAATCATATGTTCACAATTTATGCCTCAAGACCACCAGAACTGATGCTCGGGGTTGTTTCCAGTTGTTTGCTGTTGCAGGCGACGCTAGTATGAATAGTCACAGATGTGCCTTTGACAGATATATACCAAGAGGTGGACAGCTTAAAATATGCCTGTCTCCTTTTTAAAGTAATATGACTGATCTCCAAAAAAGATTTACACCCCTACAAATGGTGGTTGAGTGTTTCTGTTGCTCTAGATTCTTGCCAATAGTTAAGAAATGTGACCCTGCTGGGCATAGTGGTGTACATCTATAATCCCAACACTTGGGAGGCTGAGGCAGGAGGATCACTGTGAGTTCGAAGCCAACCTGAGCTATAAAGTGAGTTCAAGGCCAACCTGAACTACGTAGTGAAACCCTGTCTCAAAAAAAAAAAAAAAAAGTGACACTTCGATCTTAGTTAGCCTGCTAAGTAAGTTCAGAATGGAATGTCACTATCATATGCCCCATTTGGGTGCCAGTCATTGGTTTTCTTTATCTGTGAAAAGCTGTCTTTTTCCTCATTTTTCTGCTGTGCCATCTTTGCTCATTGGTTCATAGGCAGTATTTATATGTGAAGGGTGCTAACCCTTTGTAGAGAGTACACATTGCCACAGCTTCTTCAAAATTTCTGGCATGGCTTCCCACTTTCTTTGTGGTTTCCATGAGTGAACCTAAGTTTTTGACTTAGGGTAAGCAAGGGTACTGATCTTTTCCTCATGGTTTGTAACTTTTGTATAAAACTTTGTTCTAAAAACAATTCTTGCCTTCTAAAGCTACTGTTCTACTTTTACCTTCCACATCTAGTCCCCCAGCATTGATTTTGGTATGCAGTGTGAAGTAGGGATCCAGTTCTCCCAATTAAATAATACTCATCTGCCATCCCAGAACCGGGTATTGTAAGGCTCATCTCTTTGTCACAGATTTACAATACCATGTTTTTACCACGCATCAGGGGCCCCTGGCCTGTTTATCACATTCTCTGTCACATCCCACAGCCTGACTTATCTACTCCTACCCCAGTATCTTACTCATGTTCTGAATTTCTGAAATTATTTTCTAACGTTTTTGTGATTTACAGAAGTAAAACTGACTTTCTGTTGATTTTATATTCTATATATGATTTTTTTTGTGTGCCAGGAATCAAACGCATGACCTCATGCTTGCCAGACAGGCACTATGCCACTGAGCTCTCTCCCTGGCCTGTGACTTTACACTCTAGTAAACTTACAAACTTCTATTTTCCTATAGATTTTGTTGAATTCTCTCCACAGTCTCCCATGTCCTTTGTAAGTAATGCCATTTCGTACTTTTTTCTAGTCTTTGGATTTTTGCTTTTGTCCTCCACTGCCCTGGCTGGAACTAGAGGGCAGTGATGAACAGGAATTACAATAATGAGAATCCTCACTTATACCTCATCGCAAGGAGAATTCCTTCAAGTTTTCAGCAGTATAATGTCTGCTGTCAGGTGAGCCATGTGGGTGGAGACCTAGAAGAATTCCTGCAACAGCAAATGTCAGGGCTCTGAAAAAAGAGTATGTGTGGGATATCTGAGCAGCTTCAGGAAAAGCAGCAGACAGAGGGAGGAGAAAGGTAGGTGGTCGGGACCAGGGGAAGCTGGTATCAGAAGGAGCAAGCGTGATCCCCCAGGACAACACTGGGCCACTGTAAGGATTTTGGCTTTTTACTCGGAGTGAAGCCGTTAGACAGCTTTCAGGAAGACCATGTCACGGTCGGACCCACATGTGGAAGGAACTCTGCCCTGCTATGAGACTACAATGGGGTGGGGAAGGCTTTAGACACAAGATGACCACTTGGGAGGCTGACGGAAGTGCTTCAGGACATGTTGGTTGGGTGAGTCAGGGTGACAGCAGTGGGGAGAGGGGAGTGAAGTTTGGGGTGTGTTTGGGGAGTAAAACCAACAGCGTTTGTGGATGGGCTGGATGCGAATGTAAGACGAAGACAGAAGCAACAGATAAACCCAAGCTTTGGTCTTTGTCTGAGCACCTGGAAGACCGCGGTGGCCACTTACAGAGACAGAGCTGGCTGGGGGATGAGCGGACATGGGAGGGGGCCACGGGGGCAGGGGTTTGAGTTGGGGTGCAGTGAATTTGGACCTCCTAGCCATGGAAGTACAGAAGTCATGTAAATGCATATCTGGAGCCAGAGCTTCAGAGAGAAGTCTGAGGCGGAGCTGTGACTTAGAGAGTCACCACAGAGATGGGACTCACAGCTTGGATCTGCACGAGGTTCCCGAGAAAATACACGGGGACCCAAAACAGAGGATCATCAAGGAGCGTGTTCTGAGACAAAAGTGCTCCTGGATTTCTCCTTCCTGTTCATCTGAAATCGCTTCCTATCTGCCTTCCAGGACTTTTTCCAAACTTTCCCAACTGCTGACGGCCATTCCTTTTATTGGTGTTGCTGTGCTTTCTGAAAAACCTTTCGGTTCCATGAGACTTAATACCAGAAGGGAAGTCATGGTGGTCATCAATTTGCTATTGTGTTCTTACCTCTGCTGCTGTTTCAGTCTATTATAAATCAATTCTATTTTCATAATCTAATATACATTCAACGCACAGACTATAACACCAGCGATAGTATTGGACCATACAAAATTGATAAAATCTGGCCACATTGTGTTCAGAAAAATGGCAGTATCATGTAGGTCAGCTCATCCTAATGTTGATTATTGGGATAATGCCAGTTTAAGATTTATATCAGCAATAAAGGACTAATTCATTAAAAAAGTAATTTAGCAATAGTTAACACTTGCCTTTGAAAATCCTTCCTAGGCCTCTGAAATCCATTTGGTCTGAGCAGTTGAAGACAACCACGTATTTTCCCAAACACCTGCCCATGTCTTTCGTGGTTTCTGTTTTGCCAGTGCCTGCGGGTCCTGCCGGAGCTCCTCCCATGTTCATGCCCAAGGCCTGAGCCAGCGTGATATAGCATCTGTGAGTGTGAAGCAGAGAAGCCTTTGTGAATATGGAATAACTCGTGTTACAGACAAGCACAAGCAAGCATCTTGTGTTACCAGGATGCACCTGTTTGTTTGTTTGTTTTTGTCTTTTTGAGACAGGGTCTCCCTACGCAGCTTAGGCTGGCCTTGAGCTCATTTTGTAGCCCAGGCTGGTCTCAAATTCACAACGATCCTCCGGCCTCAGCCTCTTGAGTGCTAGGATTACAGGCGTGCACCACCCACGCCCAGCTTATCTGTTTGTTTTAAAGTTTGAACAACCCGCACAAAGGAGGTGACCAAACAAGGGGGAGGCTGGAGACATCAGGAAAAGGCTGAAGATGAAACCTGATTGTGTCATAATTTTACTGGGAAGCAGGTCCACTTATAACCCTGGCAGAACACAAGGTTCTAAAAATGAATTCAAGTCAACTCCACTATTCTGAGTGTGCACACTGAACTGGGTGTTGTCGGTTCTGTGAAAATGAAAAAGACCCAGCTCTTGCTTAGTGTCATGATGGGAAAGAACTGGGAGAGGATCTGCCACGGGCTGATTATTCAAAAGCTTCGCTTTAGGCATCAATTTCCGCATCTGAAAAAAAGCAGGAGGCTGCGGAATGAGACGATATCCAAAGTACTTTCCTTTGCAATCCTAATCGCTTTCTTTATGCTTCTTGGAAAGTTTTCCCATCTTTCCATCTAAAACTCATTATTAAATTACTCACAGTCAACACTGAAGTTTGCTTTTCTTCTTTTATCTTTGTCTACTTCATAAAACACGCTTATTTAAGTCACAGCGATGGTTATTTCACGTGAGACTTTGATGAGCTAGCACAGGCCCAACACGGCAGCAAGACGCTTTGACTATCTCAAATGTAATCTCAAAATAATTTGAAACGCGTAATTTCATCATGAAGTAGAAATAACAGGCCTGGGTTCCCTACCTGTCCGTTAACGGCGTGATGACAAGGCGGTCGGTGCACCCCAGAAATTCGTTCTGGTAAATAAAATCAACGTCGGTAATCGATACCACAGTTTGATCCAAATCTTCCTTGAAATAAAATCTGCTCTGTTTGAGCCATTCAAAATCGGTAGCGGATTTGATATGCATTTTTACCTTAAAAGCATGAAATTTTCAAAATTGACATGCTGAACTGGATGGCATAACACATAAGCATGCGGACATTTTTGTTTGCTCATTCATGAACTGATTCTCCTTCATTAAACAAATATTTGTCGATTCCCTCTGTGCATGACAGTATGCTGGGTACACGAAGACCGACACTGTGGCTGCCTTCTGCAGCTCATAGGAAAAGAACAGAAGACAAACAGTGAAACAAGGACAAGCGACCTCAATGCGGTATGGAAAACACTGTCAAAGAAATTCAGTGTTCATGAAAATACGCAGCCAGAGAAATAAACCTACCCGGGGATGAGAGACAGACGCTTAGAGGAAAAAACATCTAAACTGAAAGCTGGTCAGGGAAATACAGGGCAAAGATCCAGAAAATCTATTACTTGTGTTTAATAAACTGAAAAAAAAGTTTAGTACACAGCTGAATGTTCAGAGTGCTAAACTAAGAAAAGAGTTGGAGCTTCACGGGGCCCTCAGGAAGGTTTTAGAGACTGTCCTGGAGGCATCTGGAATCACGGGAGGGAGTAAGGCAGGAAATCAATGGTCATACACACATCCATGTCTTCCCGCAGCAGCAGTGTGGCCAGGACACCCAACCTGCCTGGTGACTTGCATATACCGTGTCTCTGCACGGGACAAGATACACCAGGCCCTTGTCGCTCTGGGTGAAAGCTCTAGTGTCTAGCCCATGAGAAGAGACAAAAACCAGGCCAGCAGTTTTAGAAACTCCATCCCTCCCCATCCACATTCTGAGGTACTTCACTGGTAAACCTGGAGAGACCTCTGTGGGCAGCCAGCTTGCTAGGAATGCCAAATCGGAGGGGGCGAACGGGAGATTAAAGACAAGACATAGATCATTTTGAAACAGGGGCCAGGGGCTCCTGCCTCTAGTGGACAAAGAGCCCTGAGCATTTGGTACACATCACTTTTGTTTACTTAGCCATGGCAACAGCAATTAGGGTAGAAGACTCACCCACCTCCTGTCACCTGTAGTATACGCCCGGGTGACCAACCGGATCTCAGCTGTGTGGACTTCCCCTGGCACTTGCAAGGTGCCGGCATGCCTGCACGCTGCCCAAGGAGCACAGCTTGCTCTCTTCGTGTTCACAGAGGTCAGTTAGGCCTCAATCCTCATTATCTGCTCTTCTAACAAACCTCAGTTCTGCTTTTTTAAAAAAAGCCCGGTAGGTTCACTTTCATTAGCAGACGCTAAAAGCTGGACCTCTGGCAAGTACAAGTCACTCGGCAGTACTCAGCTCTCCGCTGGACCAGGATTCCCTACACCGCGCTATTTACAGTCTGTCTTTTCGTTATTACTGTCTGTAGCTTTGTTTACGCTCTTGCTTCCTCCTCCACTTAAAGAATCTGGCTTCCCACACGAAGAGGCGTCTTTACTCATCATTGTAAAAGAGCTACTTTCAGGAAACAGAGTCTGGCTCCACCCCCAGGATCTTCCTTTTCTAACTCAGAGCCCACAGGCCCAGAGATGTAGGTAAGGAGCTACTTCTACCAGTCCGTTAAAATGCTAAGGAGGGGGTGGATAAGAAAGAACGTATCTAGGCCGGGTGTGGTGGCGCACACCTGTAATCCCAGCACTCGGCAGGCTGAGGCAGGAGATTCTTGCGAGTTTGAGACCAGCCTGGGCTACAAAGTGAGCTCAAGGCCAGCCCGAACTGCACAGCCAGACCCTGTCTCAAAAAGACAAAAAAAAAAAAAAAAAAAAAGAAAGAAAGAATGTATCTAGTAGCTTCTGAGTATATGTGGATTACAATACAAGCATTATACATGGGAAAATATAAGGGTACATCCCCTGGCTACAAGATCCTATTTTAGCTGGGATGCAGACTGACGAGGAGGTCAGTGGTGATTAAGAAAAAAAGAAAACAATGTCATAGTTTTCATGGTGGCCAAGTTGTCCTTGTTGCTGTTAGTTCATTCTATTTGGAAAGTAAAGCTTTGCTCAGCACTTGTTTGTTTGTTTTTGGTGCTAGGAACTGAACTCAGGACCTTGTGTTTGCCAGGCAGGCACTGTGCCACTGAGCTATGCCCCTGGCTCTCAGTGCTCAGTTTTCAAAGAAATTTCTTCCACGGGACCTCAGCTTTAAGACATCAGTGAGAAAAGTGTGGACAACATCTTCAACAGTATGCTCACAGTAGGTACAATAATGCATCCCACACTGGCGTTTCCTGAGCTGGACTTCAGTAAAAGTCAAAGTTTAACAATAATTACAATAGGATGAAAGCCAGTCTGTAGATGGCCATAGCAGTGTGTCTACACACACAGTTTTCTGATGATTAGTTTCAGCCAAAGAAAATTCTATAGCAGTTTTTCTCAACCTTTACTATAAAATAGATGGGGATCCTGTTAAAATGCAGACTGTGATCAGTAAGTCTGGGAGTGGGGAAGGAGCTGGAGATTCTGCTTTTCTAACAGGCTCCTAGATGGTGCTAATGCAATTGGTCCACATAGAAGATTCTGAAAATGGGGATCTAGGTTTCAAGAGACTAGATGGGCTGGCTATGTACCCTCCATACAACTTCAATAAACACCACTTATCTGATCAGAATTTTACATAAAAGTGTGAAACAGGTAGTTTATGATCATATTCTCTTTTTAAAAAGCCCCACCTTGCATGGATTATGAATCTCTAGTGAAGGAAGGGGCTGCCTTTAAACGAATAAATGAAGTTCAATAAAGCAAGGATAGTTAGAGACTTAAGTGGTAGAATATGAAAACCACCTGGAACTCTATTCCATGATAGAAAATTCCTGCTAAGAGGGTAACTTGGCCTGGCCCAAAGCCACTGATTACGGTGCTATTTTTAAGAGGAATTCAAATGCCACTCTTCTTCCTCCCGCTCAACACAAGAACCTTGCTCAAATCAAACCCCGTTGCATGTGATCAATGAACAAACAGCCATCAGAGCGAGGGTCCTGAAGTTCAATTCCACTAATTCTGGACTTCTCCATTCACAGCTGGGACATCACAGCTCATCTGATCTGTCCCAGCTCAACCATCACACCCTTGGATAATGAAACCATTCGTCAATACGGCTGTTTAAATCACCTGATACAAACATTTGGTGGCATCGTATAGGAGACAGTTGTGAAAAGAAACCAAGTCGATGGGAAATTTATGTAAGTTAGGCAAGTTGCATAATCCTTGACTGTTCCTCATTAACTAGTACATTACATTATTTTCCTATAGGAAAAGAAATACTTTACCAAGTCATCGAAAATATCTCTCTGATGCACATGGATCGTAATTAGAGTTTCAAATTTCACTCTGTCGAACTTGGTTAGGTCATGCGTTGTCTGGCTAATGAGAGTATTCAGAATATCCAAAAATTTCTGATTGGTCACTTGCATGATTTTCCTGTCATCTTTTGCATTATGTAAAGCCTCTTCTGAATCATGCGTCCACAACATCTGAATTCCCAGAAGCCCAACCTACAAACCCAGCAGATAAACATTTACATTTGCCAAATATTTAAAGCATAGCTCCAATAAAATGTTGAGGTCACACATGCAAGAAAACAGGACTCTACTCATTTTTAACTGAAAAACAGACATGTTTTTCTCCACTCCAAAAAGGGAGGAAAAATAGCTGACATTCTACTGCTGATATTTAATATTTAGTTATGTCAAGGTGCATATGGTGTTTCCTTGAAAATAAGACCTAGCCAGAAACTAAGCCCTAGCTGATCATTACCATGGTGGTAGCCAGAGTTGTGCAGATTATACACCACTGTTCTCTTGCTTGGTGGCCACTCTGTAATAGCAGGCAGGCAAGGATAGGCTTATTGGAATTTTTGATCTCTAGTTTTCAAGGCTGTTAGGACTTATTTTGGGGGAAACAAATTAGATGAATAATTAAAATAATGCCCACTAGTTATTAAACTTAATTTCTATCAGCCCATTTTATGTTGCTGTCATAGAATACCACAGACTGGGTAATTTATCAAGAAAAGAAATGTGTTTCTCAGTTCTGGAGGCTGGGATGTCCAGGATCCAGAGCTCAGGATCTTGTTGGTGCCCCTCTGCTCACCATCTCCTAGCAGGAAGCCAGGCAGGGAGGTGTGTGTCAGCTAGCGCTAGAAAGGGCTGAACATGCTCTAAGAACTGAGTTCATGATAACTGACCTCCTCTTGGGAGGATGTTAATCCATTCTTGAGGCTGCAGCCCCCAGAATCTACTCACTTCTGTTGGAAGTGGATGGAGCTGAAAACTGGTCCTATGTGTGAAGGCCAGACGGAGCTAGAGTGCCTAAAGCAGTCAAACTACCTCAGCCTTGAGACAAACATCCTGCTTGGACAATTTCAGTCATTAGTTGCTAGGCAACCTTATGTCTAGTGCTACTAGCTTTGCAAAGGTATAAATAACCCCCCCTACTGTTGTTAGTCAGTCCTCTCGCCCATCAGGTAAGAGGCCTCTCCACCCGATCCCAGCTTTTGTCTCTTAACTTTATTTATTTTCTAAATCTGTTCACTGTTTTCAACGAGAGACCACCGAGTCCCTACACACCTCTGATTCGGCTCCCCCTTCTGACACCTCTGCACTGGAAATTACATTCCCAGCAGATGGCCTCCAGGGGACTCACTCAAGCCACAGCGTGTTATAGAAGATGCGTAAGAAGTGATCCTATAAAGGGGCTTTGGACCACGAGATCCCCCAAGCTATGACTTTTCTTTCCAAGAAAAGCAAATGGATTAATGGCATCCTTTTCATATACCTTCTCGAGTAATATCTTCCAAACTTCTAAAAACAATATTACCGCCTTTCTCCTTTCTTGATCTCTCGCTGTAATGTTCACATTTTTATGCCAACTTTCTGTCTATGTATCTAACTACAGGAGAGAGGGACAGGAAGCGAGAAGGGTTGAAGCTTATCCGTGGGATCTTGATAAAGCATAAGAAATTGTGAACGGGTGTCACCTGAGACCCACAATTTCGCCTCGAGGAAAGTAGTAAAAGCGATCTGAACACACCCCACCATCACCCCCTCACTGACGCAGTTGTCGTTTGCCTTTGGTCTTCCTCAGAACCCGGCAACAGACCCAGATCACTCGGCCCAAAAAGGAATTCCACATCCTACAGAGACCTGGGTACAGTGTGGACAGAATAGGGGTATTGCTGGGGTGCACGGTGAGGAAAGCAAGAATGCTCTTTACCCTTGCCCCATCAAGAACCTTGATATTTTTACTGCTAGAGCTGTGCATATCATGGGGTCTGCAGGGGAAGGTATATGAAAGCATCCAGCTGAGACAAGCCATAGGACCTAGAGAAAACAGGTGATGTCAGAAACCTCCCAAGACCAAGGGATTCTGGTTCTGACAGAAGCCTAAGATGGCCCAAGATAGAAAATGCAATAAGAGAAGGCTACAAGGGCCTGGTGATTTTAGCTCAGTGGCGCAGCACCTGCCTGGCAAGTGGAAAGTTCTGAGTTCAATTCCTAGTACCTCCCCACCTTGACAAAAAGTTATAGTGGCACAGGGGTGTTTGACCAATAGGACCAATAGACCCTGAAAAACCACTGCATACTTACAGAGAATAAATCTTTAAAATAATTTTCCTGAGTCACCATAAAAATTTTAAGCCATGCTTTTATATTCATGCTAAGAAGCTAAAAGAATTAATGGTTAAAATTAAAGGATGTTTCATCAAAATTTAAAAAAATGTTCTCACCAATATTATTTCCTGCTTATCATAAGCATATTAAAATTCTAGAAGGGAATACACTAAAAGATTAACGATTATTTCCAGGTGGTAAAAATAAGGGAAATTAGCCAGGCATAGTTGTGCACACCTGTAATCCCAGCTCTCAGAGGCTGAGGCAGGAGGATCATTGAAAGTTCGAGACCAGACTGGGCTACAAAATGAGCTCAAGACCAGCCTGAACTGCATAGCAAGACCTTGTCTCAAAAAAAAAAAATTCAAAAAAATGGTAAATTTTTATTTCCACTCATATTTTCCAAGTTTTTCCAAATGTTTGTAGCAAAGATCAATTGTATTCATAATCCTTAAAATATGTTTTAGAAGAAAGCATATATGAAAATCTTAATAATTTTAAACAAAAACTTTAAAGTACTTTGATAGCAGCCAAATTTCGGTTCTTCAGAAAAAGTACTTTAAAAGACACACTGAAAAAAAACCACCTCTTGAAAACTGGCCAACTTTCCTGCTATCTCCTATTCAATTTTACTGCTGCTAAATCCATACCCTAAATTAGACCTCAGAATATAGTATTCAGAATACAGATTTCAGAAATAGGGCTCAGCACTAGACTTGGAGGTTTCCTGGAAGAGAGAAAATACATTGATTAAACCTCAGGAGCTCTTTTCTCAGCTCACCAAGGAAAGTATTTTATAAAGCTTTACCACAGAGGTAGTAAGAACACAATATTAAAAAATTAGAATATTCAGATTTCCTCTATGTCTGTAGTCATGTGGTTTGAATAAGCATTTTCACACCATTCCCGCTGTCTCCAGTATGTGTGCACTAATTCAGGATCTGGAGTTCAGGTTTGGGAGGAACAGTCAGAAAAGAAATACAGCTTGGGTAAAAACTGCCCCTACTGTTGGTGGACAGGTCTTGTCTCATCTCACACTGTTTCTGATCAGATCACAAATCACCAACGTTTCATTCACCTAGAGTGAAAATTTAATGAGACTGCTGGCTTTTCATTATCTATATCAGGTCTGAATATTACTTGCCACATTCCAGTGCATGCCTACGAGCTGGACAGGACAGGAGACCGGAGCGTGGGACACTTGCTCCAGCCTGGCCTCTTCTAGGTCTCTCCCCTCAAGAAGCCAGGTGCATGAGAAAGCCTCCCTTATCACCTTATGCCAGTTTTATTCACTTGAGGGGAATTTAATAAACAAGGCAAGAAGGATTTCACTTTAGGAAAAGCGATGCTCGTTCCTTTTACGCATGTCCAGCCCCACACTATACCTGTATCCTATTCATCTAGGTGTTGATACACGTTGTGTTGATAACTATGTATTTTGTATGAGTGGTTTAGCCTCCACGTGCGTCCTTCATGATGGCAGCACAGAGGCCCATCCTTGGCCAGAGCCCGTCACCCCTGAGCATTGCGTCCCCGCCCGACTTCCCGTTTCTTTTAACCCGGCGATCTCACCTGCGCAGGGAAGTGACCGAGGAAAGGTAAGAGCTGAAAGCCCGAGTCACTGATCTGATAGAATGCAGACCGGATGATATTGTGTAACGACGACATCTGCACTTTCAACAAGTCCAGGAGCCAAATCTCAACCGGGCCTTTGGCCATGACGGTAGTATCCAACTAAAACATACATTGCAAATGTGTTACACTTGGGTAATAACTGGGCATTTTTTACAGACGTCATGCACTTCGCTTGATCCATCACAGTACCTCAAGGGTAAGCAAGCCGTTTTCTGTCTTATACAAGATTAAATATAGGCGAGCTCACCTGATCACTAACGCTGTTAGCTGGGAGGAACGGTAGATATCCTCTAGTCTGCACTCTCACTTTATAGGTAATAAAATTAGTCTCCTAAAAGTTCAGCGGTTATTCAAACCAGTTCCTATAAAGCCAGAGCTGCAGAATTAAAGAATCCGATGGTACTTTGTATCCTCTCTTTAATTTTTCACAAGAGAACTGTATTCTCCTCAGCCTACTTTGCTGGTGGGAATGTAAACTGGTACGAACACTTGGGAAATCAACCTCAGTTTTTACAGAAATTCTAATAACAAAATGTAAAACAAAGTAAATCACCATAATTTTTTCTCCTTCTCTTGATATAACAGCCATCATACGATCGTAGTCTTTTGCATGAAAAGTCACCTCGTTTATGTTGTCAGATACTGCGGGGAGATGCGGCTGTGGGCAACACAAGACAAAACGAAGACATAGTGCATGAGGCGAAGCTCCAAGCACTGGGCTGTCTCTAAAAACCTTAGTATTCGTTAGCTTTGGGGAAAAAAAGAATTTATTTCCTTGTCTCTAAAAACAAAACCAGACTCTGCCTTGACCCTTGGCTAAACTGGAGACATTTATAACAAATCTTATAGAAACTGGGTGTAGTGGTGCACACCTGTAATCCCAGCACTCTAGGAGGCTGAGGCAGGAGAATTCAAATTCAAGCCTAGCCTGGAGAACTTAGAAAGACCTTGCCTCAAAAATAAAAAGTAGAAGGGCTGGGGATGTAGCTCGGTGCCAAGGCCCTAGGTTCAACACCCGATACACAGAGGGTGGGAGTAGGGGCGCAGGGACCCTACAGAATGTTTTCATGTTTTCTCCCAGTCTTGAAAACGCCCTTTTTATACTATGGAGACTGGGCTGGTGACCACCCCTTCCTCCCTCCAGGGGGAGACAAGCACACTGCACCTCCCAACCCTCTTCCCTGGCAGGTACGGCCAGTCCTGCCTTCTCTCCCAGTTGTCTGTCTGCCCTCTGCATCTGCCCTCTCTTTTCTCATCTCCACAACCCCCTAGGAACCAATAAGGGAGAAACAGCAGCTATTCCCAGGTCCCAAAGCCAGAAATAGCCAGAGACTGAATTTCTCAGGACCTCCATGCTCAGTTTGACAGTTTTACTCTTCCTCCTGCAGTATTGCTATTGGAAATCGCTAAAGGCCTTTGAGAAGCATCCTGCAAGGAACAAAGGCGAATGCAAACCACAAACCCTGTGGTCAAAGACTATCTGAAGTAAAATCCTGATGATGAGGGGTGGTATCCAGCAAGCACAAGCCTTACGTTACTTCCTGTGACCCTCATGACAATCCTGTGATGCAGGGACCACTAATGTCCTGCTTTTAAAAATAAGGAAACCATGGCGGGATAAATTAAGAAGCTTGTCAAGGCCACACGGCTAGTGTGTGGCACAATGGGACACGACTGCCCATCAACACCACTGCATGGTGCCAGGCTCTGAATCCATGGAAAATAACCAATATCATTTTTAATATTCATCTTTTCTGCCTGCCAGTTTAAGATTGATGGATTGATTGACTGACTGACTTATGGCAGTCCTGAGGACTGAACTCAAGGTCTTCACATTGAGTTACATCCCCAGATTTTTCTTCAATTTTTTAAATTGTGAGACAGGGTCTTACTAAGTCCCTAAGTTACCCAGCCTAGGCTCGAACTTGTGATCTTCCTGCCTCAGCCTCCCAGAGTGTTGGGGAGTAAAGGCCTTCACCACCATCCACAGGTAATCTTTACTTTCATTTAACTTGTTTTTATTCTTGATTATGCATGCTGTGGGAAAAGCGACGGAGATCTCAGACACTCAGGTTATACCTGGATGGTATGGGAGTCACTGGCTTGTCCAAGGATTTCCAGGAGCACTGGATCAGACACAAAGAAGAATCTTGGAAATAATAATCGCTTCTTCTCCAAATACCTTCAAATAATGTCAACAGCATGTTACTCAGTGACTTTTTTGTGAATTACTAATTCTTTAGTGAAGAAGAAAATCACTATTATCTTCAATAAGACAATAGCAAACACCTGGAGGCATTTCCCATTCACCTCTGGGATGCCTGGCAAGGCCCCAAGTCCAGGTTCCACAACGGATGCCACTTAGGAAAGCAAGAGAGGAATGAGAAGGTGACCGGCAGCAGGGCCATCCCATCACCCATTGCCTTTCTCATCGCGGGCTCCCTGGGACATTTCCAAGAGTATTGGGAACCTTATGGTTTCAACTCAGAAGAACATGAGGATGCTGTGAGAACAAAATCGAGCGTTAAGTTGGGCCGGGGTGAAAATGATCAAAGTACAGTACGTGCACGTCTGAGTCTGCCAACGTAAAGTCCATTAATCTGTATAACCAATGAGAGTAAAAAAAAAAAATAAACGAATAAAATAAAATTGCTATTCTACGTCATCCATCACTGCAAAACCAGAAACGCAGGCTATAGAGTAATCTGTGCGGGGTAAGGTGCCATCGCATACGCAGTGGTGCAACACTTACCCTGTAAGTGATTTCTGGCAAACTTCCAACTGTTCGTGTAAATGAGGCAAAAGCTGCCCCATGGTTTCATCTCCAACGCAGCAGCTGATCACGTTGGGATTCTCATGAGCTCGCTGCATTATTTTTATCCAGGCCTTGTCAATATTCTGAAAACGTTTTGCTTCCTGAAACACAAATCCACAGTCAGGAAGGATTAGCATTTTGGGTAATTGAAAAAGCAAAGTCTTCACTTTGGAATTTCTGAGAGCTCCTCAACCCAATCTCTATGCATCTCAGGCTAACATCATTTAAGCAAATTTCTTCATCTGAACAATAATTCTTAAGAACAAAACCCCACACTTTATAAAGCTGCTTATTAAAATACTGCTTCATCGCAGTGGGGTTTATCACCTGTTTGTGTCCTTGCATTTAACACGTTTTTGAAGTGCCCCATGATTAATCTGCAGAGCTCTAAACTTAAAAGTTCATATCTAGTCTTTCAGCACCCTAGGTGCTTTGGTTTGATGAGCAAACTGAAGAAGCATGAACATAATTTGATCTCAGGGTCCTTGGAATAATTACAGCTCAATAATACCCCAGGGGGAGAAAAAAAGAAAAAATAGTAAAACAAAACAAAGCTCATTTACATTTTTGCAAATGAATTTTTCTATTTGTTATGAATGATATAAAGCTTTGCATTTAATTTGCAAAAAAGTGCCTCGAGAAATTGGTATAATCTTGCTTCTTTAAAAAAAAAAAAGCTTTTCTTGTTTAAAAACAGTCTAACAGTTTCATGTCCTAAAAATGTGTTAAAAAGAAAAAAACTAACCATTTTCAATACCTTTTATCCTTGATTTATAATCTATAGAGATGTTGTCTGTAGACAGAGAAATTCAGGAATTTCTAGCTTAATTATTTCAGGCTTAATTTGGTAAGAGGAAAGTTACCTTCATAGTCTAAAACTATCAGTTGGTTACTCATATTCACTTGAAAAACCCAAATAGAATTGTTCTGAAAGTTTAGTTAGAGTCTTCTAAAGCTATCTCTTTGCCTACACTGTCTTCTGGATCATTCCAGGATACAGATTAATTTTAATATTATTCTCAGATAAATATTGTAAAGTTAACTCTTGGAAGAGGTGAACTACTATAATTGAATAGTACTATAGCTAAACATGTAAGAGAAAAACTGTACAAAGAGGAATTTGTTCTTTTAAAAACTTTGTTCTCTTTGAAGCTGCCTAGCTCCATAACTGCGTCAGGGCTCTGTAATTGTGTCTTGACCCCTGCAACTGCAAGAGTGTAACCGAACATACAGGATGCCTGTTTGTAAGCGATGGTCATTCACCTAGACCTGTAACCAACGACCTCACCCTGTTGACTAAGCAGAAGAACTGCCAGGCTGTCCTGTTCCACTTTTGTAACCCCTACTTATGTCTCATATGAAAATGCTGGCTCACAGACAGTTGCTGCCTGGCTTCTGTTGAAGTTATTCCAGCCATGACCACCTGTGTAAAATAAAGCTGTTCACTGCCTCCTGACTTCCTCGGGTGTCACTCCTTTCCTAGACTCAGTTTGGCCATAACAGAAGTATCTCCCATACTCAACCTCAAGGTATTTCACTGTTTGAAATTATGAGTTTCTTCTTGGTGCTACGCTAATCAGAGTCAACACTTTTTTCTTTTTCTTTTTAATCTTGTTTTGCATTTTTAAATTTTTTTACTAAAGGGCCAGATAGTAAGTATTTTGGACTTTATGGGCTCTACGGTCACTATTAAAACTACTCATCTCTGCTGTTGTAATGGTGAAGCAGCAGCAGTTGACATGCAAATGAGTGGATGTGGCTATGTTCCAATAAAACTTTATTTAAACATGTGAGGGAACCAGAGTTTGCCAACCCCTAGCTTCTCAAGACTGGACCATCTGAATTAGGGAAGGCTTTCACAGAGACGTGCAGATACACACACACCAAACCAACTTATCAGTAATTACAAAAGCCGTATTTACCTGAGGCAGCTGTTTGGCGATATCTCCACCTACAAATACAGCCTCAAGATAAACCCAAAGATTCTGTACCACTAGCCACTCTTCAATTATATCTGAGGAGGTGGACAATTTAAACACCCAGTTCTGTATGCTTTTCTTAAATGGAGCATTGTATCTAAAAAGTAAGCATGGAAAATAATACATCTCAAGGAAGACTAGACAACAGTATGGCAACAAACATTCCTTTGGGAATGAGTATTTTGTTCTAAAAGGGCAGTCTCTAATAAATATCACACAGCTGATTTTTTTTTTCTTTTTCTCTGCCTGTTGCGTTTCTCTCTGGCTGTGAGAGAAACACAAAAGATAGTCTGCTACTGATCTATGGGATTTCTAAATCTAAGAGATCATTATCCAGGAATTTTCTTTTATGAATGATCCTAAAGGCTTCATCCAAGAATCCTCTAATGGAGCAGAGCAAATTTGAAGATTAGGAAGTTAAGTATCACCAGGTTCATCCAGGAAAAGATTATTGCAAAGTTAGGGTCAAGCTTGAGATCGACTGTCCACTTACATACGTGATCTTCCCACCCACACACTGTGGATTCCACAGTTACTGCAACTTAATCCTGAGACCCGGGATAGCTACCCCAGAATAGTATGGTTCCTGCTTTCTGATCGTCAGGACTGACTGGAGTGTTTATGAGAACACAAGAGATCCAGAAGGCTGAGCACAGCAGAGAAAGACAAGAAATACTATGGGTGCCTTGAAAGAAGTAATGAGCGGCTACTGGGTGAAGACCCCAAGCACCCGCAGAGAAGGCAAGAGGCTGACTTCAGCCTGTGGCCCTGGCAAGTAGTCCAGGCGTGGTGTAGTAGCATTTCCTGCTTCTCTGCATCCAGGACAGGGAGACCTCAAGGGGCTCACATACACAATGGGGCTTTCTGGGTGTAGTCTGATGCTCTAAGTACAGCTCATAACTTCTCTGGGTGCCTCTGCTATATGCAGAGTTACAAGGGGAGTGGAACAAAGATTGTTCCGAGGAAGTAAGGGGCATTTGTCCTGGTACCCAGTATATACTGCATCTCTGGCCATTGGTCTAGAGCCGAAAGGCAGGAAATATGCCAGAAAGATCTTCAAAACCAAGATGAAGATTACGATGGCACAGGCAGGCCTTTCGGGGAGCTGGAGCACCTATGCAGGGCCAGCAATGGTCCTGCAGAGAGAACAGAGGGTCATCCTTCATGTGTGTAACTTTGCAACATGAAAAAGGAGATCTGAAATAAAAGCTAGCATAATGCATTTCTGTCCTTTGGCCAGGTACCTATATTCTACAACTTTGCATGGTACCATCCATCATAACTAACAGGAAGGCCACGAAATTGCCTAGAATCTGACATCCCCCAGGAAAGTGCTACGATCCAGGCACTGTGTAGTCTCACCCATGGAGACATACAACCTCCTTGTGAAGCCATGTCAAGGTCAGCCCAGACATACATAAGGCTCTACTTGCTAGGAGGTCAGTTTGTGGTTAGCTCTGGAAAACAGGATTTCCAAATCCATTTGGTACTTCAATGTCGTCTAGGAAGAAAATCTCCTAAACTATGATGACTTTTAAAATGTCCTTACACTCTTTCTAGCAGGACCTTAACACTGAGTTTACTAGTGCCATAAAGAAGTATTACACTAATCAGGTTTTGTTCCAGTAAGAAATGCAAAGATTTAAATCTTGAATTCCTTGGCTGCAGACATTGCAGCCCTTCTTTTCAAGAGGTTGTCATCCAAGAAGTCAAGATGGCAAAATACGCAAAGAACCTGTGTAGTCTAGGAACCAATGAATAATTTATGGCCACTTTTGCTAGGACTATTTAGTTCCCTGAAGGCAGAGGATGCCCCTGTGGATTTTTACCTCAACAACTTTAAGCTAGAACTTTCTGGACTAAGAGCTTTGGAGATTAGAACATTATCTAAACAGAAGGCTGCTCCTGGGGCCAGAGGTCATGCAGGATGTCATTCATTAACCATGAAGTGATCCCCTTCTGGAGAAGGGATGTTAGAGTTCCCCTGCTCCCCAGACACGGACCTCTATTAATGATGGGGTTGTAACATAGATCCTAGGTGCATGTGGAGGAAGAACGGTCAAGAACTCCTACACAACTACGAGGTTAGAAGTTGCAAACATATGAACTAAAGACCTGACAAAATACATAATCTGATGCAGTCTCATGACAATTTCCTGAAGCTATACTTGAGGACACAGGCCCCTTCAGGCTGCTCCAGAGGTTCGATGGTGAACAGGTTGCCTCTCTCAAGCCACTGTGGACCCCATCCAGATATGGCTACTTCTCACTATAAAAAAATGGAAGGTTCTAAGTGCCAAGCGCCTAGCTGCATGTCGCTTTCGCGTGTGACTGGCTTGCTCTTCCTGGGCGAGTGGGTGAATGCTTGAAGAGGGCGAGAGCATGATGACAAACCACAGGAACAAAAGAAAGAGAAGAGGAAGTGGAGAAGTCCCCTCAGTGGGGAGGCAGGATGTACAGAGATAAAGCTGCCATTTGCAGAGGGGTAATTATGATGGGCAGGTCTGCAAAACTAGGGAAGGAGGTCTGAAAAAATAGTGCTATTAAAGAAGAGACAGAGCGCAGGAACATCTGGGAAGGTGGGCAGTGCCTATGGGCACAGCCCAGAGCAGGCAGCACAGGCAGAATCATTTACAATGGCACCGCTATCAAACTAGGCACTTATCTAACATTTTAGACCATAAATGTCAAGTCAAAACCTCCTCTCCCTCCAGTTATAAAATTACCTGTTGCTTAGTAAGGAACCCAGAACCATCAGACTATCCTCCATCAGTGTGATAATTTCTCCTGATTCAGTTCCTTTGAGTAGAAGTTCTCCTTTGCCCTTAAATGCTGCAAAACTTAGATTTTGGTTTGTCCAGTTCTCGATCACTTGAGTCAGCTTCGCTTCAATATCCTTCTCCTTACTGGCAGATATGCAGATGTCCTTGGGAGGAAGATCAAAGAACAAGGGATACATTTTCAGCTACACACTGATTGCATCATAAGCTCATAGGATGTTTTAACTCAGTGACCCAGGGAACACTTAGTTCAAAGAGTCATTCTGCAGCCAGGAAAAACCAAGGCTCATGTGTGGCTGGTTCAGGCCAGAACCCCACGATGCTCTGACTACTAATTATCTTCTTGTAGCACATTCATGTGATAATGGAATTTGATCCCTTCACTTTTTTCTTGATTACATTGCTAATTGGAGTTTTCAGCCAAAGTGGAGATAATCCCTGCCACTCTTAGAATTAGAAATTTGGAAAAATAAGTCTGAGGCAAATTCACCAAGAACTCAGTAAATAAATGCTATAGAGAACAAGTGTTTTTAAACAGAAGACCAGTTAAGAGACAGAAGGATAGATTGAAAGGCCCCAAAATACATGGATTTCACATCATCACATTATCTCCTGGAGGTCCAAGATTATTTTGTGAAAGCCAGGCTATTCAGGAAGTCCACATTTTGAGTGTGCACCACTGAGGACAAGTCTAATGAAATGTCTATTTTAACAGAAAGTGGATCAGAAGTTCTGTCAGGCTTCTCTGCTGAACATTGTAAGCCACTGAGTCAAGCTACAACCACAATTCCAATACCACAAACTCATCTGCCTTTTATGAAAACATTTCTATCACGCACATTAACTTTATGGTGAGGACACATCTTAATTCCTATTTTACCACCAAATGTTTTACCAGAAACAAGAAACATGTCCGATATGAAGCTATTTTGAGAGAGTAAATAATAAAATTCAAACCCTCTTATTTCAAGAATTATAGGAGTTGGGTCCGGGGGTATAGTTCAGTGCCACAGTGCCTCTACCTGGCAAACGCAAGGTCGTGAGTTCAATTCCCGGTGCCAAAAAAAAAAAAAAGAATTAAAGGAGTCAAAACATCTCCTAAGAGTCCCCAAATCTCTATAAGCCAGACACAGAAAAACGTGTTCTCACTCGTATGTTGAAACTAAAGATGCTAACCTCAAAGTAAGAGAAGTGACTACTACAGGCTGCGAAGGGGAGGGGAGAGAAAAAGGATGACGAGAGACAGCCACATGCAGGTGGGTCCAAGGAGGAAGTGGCGGTGTTGTGCAGAACAGTGAGGTGAGCATAATTCACAGTGTCTCCTTCCATGCTTTATGAAGAACCAGAAGAGAGGAACCTGAAGGCTCTGAACATGAAGAAATGCTATGGAGATGGAAATGCGCACTACCCAGATTTGATCACTGCACACTGTACTGAAGACCACAAGGTTCCCCATGAACATGTACAAACAATTATCATGAGTTAATTAGCAAGAAACTAGAAAATCAAGAAAAGAAAAGAAAATGTCCACTTGTACAATTCTCAGGAAAGAAAAACAAAAGACATTCTTGAAGAAGACGCTATACTGCAACGTACCTCAATATCATCTTTATTTTTAAGGAGTGGCGCTTCCATGATATTTCTAAGGCAAAAAGAATCAGACTCCACATCAAATGGGGTTTTGGTTAACTCGGAGATGCGGTCCCAGTGCCTCTGTTTCATCGCCTTGTTGGTCATCATTTCCAGTAGAGGACACGACTCGCTGAAGTCATCAATTCTCTTTTTGAGATCCAAAAAAGCTTGCCAATCTTTCAGTCCTTTGGGAAGCTTACGGCACCTTCCAGAAAGAAAAAGAGAAAAAAAATGTATCACCTTATTTCTTTAAAGAAGACACTATAAACGTAACTACATAATACCTATAGGGTCCTAAGAAGATAAACTCTACGTAAAAGTTAGACATCTCATAGCTAATTCAACTGAAACTCACCTGTTTTGAAATTCCTGCAGTTCTGCATTAATTTTTCCAATATCTACATCTCCCCAAAGTATTTCATAATAACCACTAATGCTGCCCATTACAGTATCATACAGTCCATACAGTTTCTGTAACAAGTTCAGTTCTTTCCTGGGAAACAAAATAAAGACATTACATAATGTTTTGGGGGATTTTTGGTACTAGGAATCAAACTCAGGATCTTGCACTTGCCAGGCAGGATATAGCTTGCCGCTGAGCTATATCTCCAGTGTCTGCCTCTCCCCACTTTTTTTTTGAGTGAGTCTAACTGTGTAGTTCAGGCTGGCCTTGAACTCACAGCAGTCCTCCTGCCTTAGCCTCTTTAGTACTGGGGTTCCAGCCACCACACGCTGCACAATGTATTTTTTAAAAATAAATTACCCTTTAGATAAGTAGAGTCAATTCAATTAAGTATTCTATATATCATGTGCATAATGTCTATTGGACCCCAAATTCATACAGCTATATCAGCTTGCAACACTGAGACTTTACATTTTATCCATCAAGCAAGTTCATAGTTTCTAAGTATTCCAAGTCATACCATAACCCGACAGTGACAACTTGTTGGATTATCTTGTTAAGGATAAATCTAGACCCTTTTATAAGTCTAAGACACATACTGAAATACTAGTTAGATTATTTTTCCCATTTCTGACTCATTTGCTCTCTCACCATACTAAGGTTTCATTATTACTCGGTTACCTCCAACAATGACTAAAATGATAAGAAAAGAGAAGACTGAAGGAGTTTGCCAAGGGTGACACAGTAGCAGAAAGATTACAATCACATCATTGTTCAGGTTTTTCATTGTGTTTCTGAAGGTACTACGTCATCCTTCAAAACAGAATTCTAGCAACACCATTTTTATAGACTTTTGCTTGTTTAGCTTTCATATTGATAATAGGGGGAAATATAATTCCCCCCACTAGGTGTCAGATACTCCAAGTTTGTGGCCCCTGAAACTGAAGAATGAATTCTAAGGAACAATGCAGGTTAAGACTAAGAAAAAATTATTGAGAGATAGCTCCTGAGAGACAGCGGGAGACCCGAAAGTGGGCTGCCACCAAGGCCACTTCCCTAAGAATGTTTTACAGAGCAAAATCACGGGGTGGGTGCAAAATCACAAGATGAGTACAATGTGGGTTGAAGTAGAACCAACCAATCAGATTACAAGTTGTAGCTACTCAGCTAAGATTGAGCCAATAGGGAAGCGGGTCATGTAGCAAGGGTACATGGAAAGAAGAGGGGCATCTTGGGGAAAGGGTGGGTCCAGATGCTCTGGTCACCCACCTGGGTCTATCTGGACTTTACTGGACCAGGTGATACCAGCCATAGTTCCAGGTTACTGCTTATCCCTTAGGGGAGGCATGCAGGCCTGCTTGTTGCATCTTTACCCTGGGCCTGGTCTTCTTCAGATGCGCCTCCAGTGGCAACTCTGCTATCTTTATTCTTCTGCTGACTTCCTTGACATCCCAGCCCCTCTCTGACTGTATATTAATTTCTATCTAACTTAGCTGCCTGTAATAATATAAAACAGCTAAGAATTCAGGATTTTTCACTTTCCTCCCAACATAGCAAAAAGAAGGAAACTGATAAAATAATGTTCCCCAAATATTAAACAGAAAAGAGAGAAAGCAGCGCTCTAGACTATGCTGGAGGCTGCCATTGATTTTTCTGGGTGATAGCTCAGCCTTCAGATCACCTACATGAGTTTTATTAAACTCAATATTGTATCAGTATAAACAATAGATTTCTAGAGCGCCGACGGCCTCATCGGGCAGCGTTTTGCCGTAAGAATTAAACGATCCCATTCTGTGACATGGACAAGGGACAGTATTTTTTTTTTAGTACTTATGATATTTCTGTAAGTTTTGTTTGACGTATTTTATAAGTAGACAAGTGCTGAAGACAGATATATGTTCAAAGGAAATCAATGAAGCCAAAATGCAAAATGTTGTTGAACTGATTGATGCATTGATTTTTCTTGTTTATTAGTGTATACCTGCAATACATGCCAATTATATTAACCTTGGGGAGTTGGTAAATATACATATTGCATCTTAATTGTTTTCACTCCCCCCCTCCCCCGCCCTCTTCCCCTGATCTCCTTCCCCTTTCCACAGTCTGCCTTTGTATTTATAGCACAGAGAAGACGGCAGCCCTCTCTTGGACAAAAGTATGAGTGACTAGGTCTTCAACAGTCTTGAAGTTTGACAACGGAATTGCAAGAAAAATCTGAAGCAATTCTAGGATAGAGAGCCACTGGGGAAGGATTTGAAATGTGCAGTTTTGTTTTTTTTTTTGAAATGTGCAGTTAGTGTAGATAGATGGGTCCGCTCCAGGTTCACGTGTGACAGGTGAGGAGGAGTTAACTGCATTCCAATGATGTGTGTGTGTGTGTGTGTGTGTGTATACATGTATGTGTATATATGTGTATATATATACATATATATTTCTTTAAGGCAGGACATTATGGACTAAAAGTCTTGGTGTACTCTATTTAAGTTTTTCTTAAAGTTTATAATGAAATATCACTATAAAAGTGGTCCATGCAGGGCATGGTGGAGCACACCTGCAATCCCAACACTCGGAAGACTAAAGCAGAAGGACAGCCATGAATTCGAGGCCAGCCCGGGCTAAGTAATTGAGTTCAAGGCCAGCCTGCCCTATTTAGTGAGACCTTGTCTCAAAAAAATAAAAAGTTAAAAAACAATAACAATAGTCCATTGATCCAAAAGGTGTGATGACTGTTTGCCCTGCTAGACCAAAGCTTAGCACACTGAATCTCACAGTAAGTGTGCAAAAGAATAACCCAGGGAATATGTAAAAGTTTGGATTTCCTAGGACCAATCCCAGGGGTTGTAATGCAGTAGATGTAATGGTTGATCCACTATGTCAACTTGAGAAGTTTAGAAGGTTTAACCAAGAGACTGGGCAGGGAGCCAGGGTCTCTCCTTTGTAAACATCCTCATCCTGTGCAAAAGGTGAGCATGGAGATTCTGCGAGTGCTACACCCACCCTGGGGGGTGGGGTAGCCTGCTTACAATATAAGGGGGGCTCCTTACCCCCTTTTGCTCTTGCTGCTTTTGCCGTCTTTTGCCCCCTTGAACTATTGCCCCTGGGCCCTGCCCCTCTGCCTTGGAGCCGGCTGATTATGGACTGAAACTGCCACAAACTGTGAGCTACATAGACCTTTCCTTCCTTAATTTTGGGCATCAGGCATTTTGTCTCAGCAGCCAGAGAAAAGTAACCAAGACAGTAAGTAAACAATGAGGATCAGAGACCTGCAATTCCAACACAATTGGTTAACAGTTTAATACTGTCATAAACTCTTTTAAAAATATAAACCATCTGCCCTAGGTGGCTGGCACATTCCTTTCTCTTCAAAAAACTTCAGGTCTGTTATACCACAATGTTTTCATGCTGTGAAGGAAACCAATATAAAGTTCTTAAGTTATACTTAAAGTTCTATTTAAATCTGTTTGTTTAAATCCTGAGTCTATTGTTCAAAATAAAGTGCACCCTTCAGCCATCAGGTTTAATAAATTATCCATCTATCCAGTGGGAAAGAACAATTCAGCTCTAAGTGCTAAGGCGAGTTATTAAAAATTGCCATAGTTCTGCACAACTGCTGATACCATGCAAAACTAGAATAAAGCAAAAGAATAAAGCGAAAGTTCACTTTGGACCATGCATGTCTAAAATAGTCGCAATGTATTTTCCACTGCCCTAGAATATGTCTTTTCCATATGGAAACTGTGCGCCTGACAGGTCAGGAATGAGAGGACTATTTAGGAGTATTCCAAGCCATGTCCCTCTCTGATGATGGAAGAACTGGAAGAGTCGTGATTTTTCCAAGAGGCAGTATTTAGCTATCAGCACGTAATAACTTGTACATGTTCCCAGCTTACCTTGTTTTGTGTAAAACCTCGTAGTCGGTCACAGGCAATCCAAAAAGTTGTTCACCAGATGAATAGGTAACAAATTTCCTCCACAAATCATCAAAGTTGGCCTGTGACAAAGATTTTTAAAATACACTACAACAGAACTAGTTCAGATCTCATTAGGGTAAAATCTATCATCTCTGAGATGAAGTTTTCATTTACTTACTAGCATCTATGAAACAAGGACTTGTGAGGTAAATGTATACTTACACCAAGCCGCCTGAGAAGATAATCACCTAAAGTTAGTTTTCAAGTATACTAAAAGCACCCATTTTATGTAAAATTATTTCTTTAATAAAGGAAGTGGTCTCCAGAAGACCTGTGTATTCAAATACCCTCATGAATATCAAAAAGTAAGCAAACTGCCTTTGAAAAAAATCTGTAACCCAAGCTTCTTCACTATTTGAGACCAGCCTTCTATCTCTTTAAGGGTTCAAAAATGAGTAAAGTGAATTATCCATTCACTTCTGTGTTCTCTACATGCAATAAAAAGCCTAAGAAAATGGAAGATCCCATTTAACTCCATTTGAAATAATTCGAACACTTGAAATCCTCAAACCCAGTGCATGCATTTTAATCTTTTTCCTTTGATTTGGAATTTCAATATCCTGTATCTGAAACGCTAAATATTAACAGGGTTCAAGAAACAAATGCAAACAGAAGTGACCCATCTGCAGCAGGATATGTGCTGCCTACGTCATAGCGCAGTGGCCTCCAGCCTTTCCCCAGTTATTACCTGTGGTCAACATCTTCCTAAATCTCCCTGCTTCTCGCCTAACTCCCGGGCCTTTGTACAAGTGCACATACTTCCTAATTGGCTTTTTTCCTACCCCTGTCTAACTAATCCCTCAAGATGGAGCTCAGATAGAAGCTTCCTCTTCTGGAAAAACCTCTCTGCATGCCCCAATTACCCCCATACGGTTTGGGAGCCCTGCGCCTCGGTCTCCATAAACATGAATTCTCAGAACTAGCTCACAGTGCTCAGCACATGCCTTGGGAAGTTTCTCTCTGGTTTGCTGTCTCCCTATTAGATTTTAGTAGCTCAGAGGTAAAAGCCATTGCTTAATCAAATTTTTATTGACACAATAATAGGTTATCTAATGAATATGTTTTAAGGGCTGAGAATGCAGGTAGGTTACAGAACTGAAAGAACATAAACATGATTTTTCAGCTACTGCAGGAAACAAGAAAAAGAACAGGAACAAAATTGCCTGATGCTCCCGGCCAGCTAATTTACAGAGGAATCGAGTAATTTTCTGAACATTAGTCTAAAGGGTGTATGATTTTTCTCGAGAGGTGCTCGGCAATCTGAGTATAGAAAAAGAGCGAATGGCTGACCTAATGCAGTGATTATGTACAGTCTGAGCTGGGACATTTAAAGGGATGGGAACGGAAGAAAAGACAAACAGTGGATGCAAAGGGAAGGCAGGGAAGCCATCTGCCGGTGTTTAAAATCTTAGTTATTTTATTATACCATAAATTTTTTTCACTTTACATATCATATTGGATGTTGAAGCTAGACTACTCATTAAATTCACAGTTGGGGTCTGATTCTTTAAAAATACAGAGACAGATTATATGGAGAAAAGCCTGGTGAGACACAGAGAAGGAATTAATCACATCACTTGGCAGATTAGAATACACAGTAACTAAAGCCTCTGTGTATTCCAAATATTAACTTCTCCACGATAAGATAAAATATATCTTCCCCTATAATCATCTGTAAAAACAATGCATTGTCAATGTGACCAAAATAAAATGCGACGTTTTACCTGAAATATCTGTAACCTATTGCTAGCTTCTTGGGGTGGAATATTTGGAACCATGGGTCCTTCCTGCAAGAAATAACATCTTCATTTTCATTCTTAGCCAGATGCATTTGTCTATGATTGGGTCTATCTAGTATCTCCTTTTAAATAAAAAAGCATTACCTTTCATTTAAATGGTCTAATTTTGTTTCATACTTGAAGCTTCACTTGTTTTCTGTAACACCTTTATTGAGACATAATTCACAAACTGCCCACTTCACCCACATAAAATGTACAATTCAGTAGTTTTTAGTATATGCATAGAGTTGTGCAACCATGACCACAATCAGCTTTAGGACATTTTTATCACCCTGGCTCCCATTCATTTTTAAAAGGAGCTTGACAAGGCTAATTCTAAGCATGCAACAAAATCATATCCTTATGAAGCGTGTACCATGAAAGCCCTGTTGAATTTCATTTATGATTATAAATGACGGTACTGGGGCTGCGCATTAGGGTAACTGATAGCAGAATTCTGAGAACAGCCTCCTTGTACTAACTGTGCAGCCCAGTATGGAAATAGAGACATACGTGGGTTGAATACTTGGAACAAGCAGAAGGCAGTCTCTGGTGCCATGAACCGGTACGTGTTTGCAAAATAATCCTCCAAAAGCAGTCCCCACCCTCCAGCCACAAACAGCAAATGAATATGGTGACAGATTAAAACAGCAAGGACTAGTCCCCATGAGAAAGTGAAGGGCATTAATGTGGTCTGTGTTACCGTGAGTATTATGAATTTATAAACAAGAGACCAGATTCCCAATACAACAGTGTTAAGAAGGTAAACTGAGGCCCGATAAAATTTTAGACTTTATTCATGTATGCTGTGCTCCATGAATCAGGCACCAGGAGTGGGGTTCAGGACTCCACTAAAGCAAGATATACCTTGCACAGAGGGAATGCAGAAGTACTTTAAGAAAATTTGGTCGCAGTGGTAAAGTTGCCTTCTTTATTTTATCTTGCTGGGAAGTCCCCAGTTACATACATTTGCTTGCCTCCTCTCACTGACTGAGCTTACATTCTGCTTTTCTTTAATACAGACATTTACAAGAAACAGCTCAGGTTAAGTTTTGCTTTGTTGCCAATCAAGCAAGGTGAAGGTCACTCAGATTGCCAGGCTGGCTTTCTCTGCTCAGAGATTCTTCAGACCTGGTCTCCATTTTAATTTACTTCAACAATAAAATGATGGGGCAAGTCCATGTTAATTAATCCAATTAAAAAGAGGTAAGTTTAATATGTATAAAAATACTATAGCACCAAGGGTTTAAAACACCGTAAGTGTTCAGATCCATCGTGACCATTATTAGAAGTAAAATAGTTTAGGCAAATACACCCAACTTTTGAATTTAACTTGAAGGACTTAGATATTATGAGAATATCAGGCTGGATAATCTGTGCCTCTGGTCCATTATGACATTTATTATTTATGCTCAGTGACCCTTTCAGTTCTCTAAGAATTAGTGACAGTGCAAAACCAGCTGCACAGGGCTCTAAGCAGGAGGGCACTTATAGTTTCTTGTATTACAATTCTGGCTCTGACAAGAACAAAACCAGGTCCCCTATTCCTCCCATGGAACACTGTTTGCTCACTGGAACTGTCAAATCTGCTTTTTTTTTCCTCTCAAAAGCATGCTGATAAGAGCAGCCGTCCTCTTTTTTTTGGACAACTATAAGTAAGCAAATACAGCTGCTTCTATATAATGGACCTATTTTTCAGGATTCATCACTTCCGTTTCATATAAACATATCACAGAACATCATAATACAGGGCAGACTAATATGCAAAATTACCGTCTCATATGCTTCTGCAAAGTTCATGACATCGTCACGAAAGATTTCCACAGCCTCAAGGAGGCTACTTTTAAATGTTGGCTGCACTTGAACTAGTTCATCTTGTACAGAAACCTAGAATAAAGAAAGAATATTCCACAGGAGAGTGAAAGTCACATATTGAAAATAAAACAATGACTCCATTCCAGGGAGTTTGTTATCTCACAGATGTCCCATGGGAATAGGGATGTCTCTGCTTGCCCGTAATAAAATACATAAAAAGCCCATATGCACATACAAGAGACTCAAATCATTCTCGTTTGTGACCCAAGAGGCCAAGTCATTTTCTCTGTTATTTGCTAACTGCAGTTAGCAAAAAGTTCTCCGGCTGACCCAGTTCAGGTCATCACTGCAGCCAGAAAGAGAGCTGCTATTACAGGACCCAGTCTGGGTTGCACGCAGTCTTGGGGCCCTGCCAACCCCTGGGAGCAGCAATGTCTACTAGGTCCGCAATAGCTGTAGTAATTCCTTGAAAGAAAGCAATATTACTCTAAGTTAAAATTTTTTTTATTTTTTTTGCACATACTCTCCACAGTAGTCTTAAAAGCTTTTGCTTAAACCTTTCATAGGCAAGGCAAATAGGTACAGACACAAGGCAAATAGGTATAGATCAACAAAATAGAATTGAATCGGAAATAAGCTCTTACATTTCAACTGATTTTTCAAGACAGTTCATTAGTGAAAGGAAAGCTTTTTCCATGGATCATGCTGAGATAACTGAATATACACGTGCTTTTGCAGGAAGTTCCACTGCTAACTTATACCATATTTTAAAATTCATTCAAAATGAATCAGCGACTTCAATGTAAAGGCCAAAAATTGCAACACTCTTACAAGAAAACTTAAGGGTGAATCTCTATAACTCTAGACTAGGCAACCGTTTTCTAGATACTATGCCAAAATGTATGCAACAGAAGAAAAAAAAACAGGTAAATTGGACTTCATCAAGATTAAAATTTATGCAAGACATGGTAGCATATTGTGTAGTCCCAGGAGGCGGAGGCAGGAAGATCATAAGTTTAGGCAAGCCTGGGCAACTTAGCAAGATCTTATTTCAAATTTTAAAAAAAATAAAATAAAAGGGCCTGGAATACAGTTCAGTGCAAAGGCCCTGAGTTTAATCCCTAATACTAAAACAAATAAAATAAAAATAAAAAAGACTAGTATCCAGAATATAAAAGAACTCAGCAATTAAAAAAAAAAGATAACTCAATTTTTAAAATAAGCAAAACATTTAAATTCATACATCTCTAAAGAAGATCTACAAATGGCCCAAAACACAGCCATATGAAAAAGATGCTTCATACCATTAGCCATTAAGAAAAGTCAATATTGGTATATGGGATAATATGTATGAAGCTGGAAAATGTAAGCTAAGTGAAGGAAAGCAGTCACAGAACAGTACACATGGTGTGACTCCATCTTTATTAAATGTCCTGAGAAGGCGACTCCACAGAGGAAGTAGGTCTCTGGAGGTTGCCAGAGCTGAGTGCGAGGGAGGACGGGTGTTATTATTAGTGGATACAGAGCTTCTTTGGGGAGTGATAAAAATATTCTAAAATTAGATCACGATGGTCGTTATACAACTTTCTGAGTATCCAAAATAAAGTCACTTAATTCTATCCTTCAAAGTGGTAAAACTTTATGGTATGTGCATTATATCTCATAAAATTGTTATAAATAACCAGCTCTTGAAAAGAATAACATATATGTTCCTGGAAATTGTGACCTAAAATAATTTAAATTGTACTTACAGCTTTGCTCTGTAATTTGTTGAAAGAATATCTCAAGGTATCAACTCCTTCTGATTCTTCTTTGGTTACTTCCACTTCAAATCTGTTTAAAATAGCATAGGCTTCCTGCAAAGTAGAGGTAGAGCTGAGAAACCTCACAAGAAGATGCAACTGCCTCGTCAGTTTAGATGCCTTCATGAAACACATTCCTATGGCTTAGAAGAAGACAGAAAATTCCACACGAGTGGTTTCCAAAATAAGAAATGTGGAGAAGGCTGAATGCTCATGGACTTCCACATATAGACTCCAGAACACAGGCTCTGAAATCTGCATTTGATAAGCAGTTAAGTGATTCTGGTGGAGATGTCAGCAGATAATGTTATGAGATACTATTCCAGAAAATACCCATAGAGAGTTTATAATCCCAGCACTCAGGAGGCTGAGGCAGGAGGATCACTGCAAATTCGAAGCCAGCCTGGGCTACAAAGTGAGCTCATGGCCGGCTTGAACTGCATAGCGGGACTCTTGTCTCAAAAAGACACACACAAAAAAATACCCTTAGAGTTATTTTTCTATCTCTCCCCTTACATATTGCGTTAATGTCTCACAAGATAACTTCTCAGACTCTATTAAATAAACAAAAGGTTGGCTATATATGATTGTTATGGTTGATACATCGTGTCAACTTGGGAGTCTAGAGGTTTAGCTGAGTGAGTCAGCAGGAAGCCAAGGCGCTTATGTTGTACATATCCTGAGCCTGTGGAAGAGGCATGGAGATTGTGTTCACCACCCCTGGGTGGAGGTAGCCTGTTTACAATGTAAGGGAAGGAAAGATGCTGCTTGCAGCCATTTCTCCCTTTTGCTGGTTGTTTTGCTGTGCTCTGCTGCCATGAACAGTTTGCCCTCTGGCATGTGCCACTCTGCCTCAGAACCAGCCAAGTATGGACTGAAACCTCCACACAATCTCCATGCCCTCCTCCTCCACAGGCTCAGGATATGTACAACTAAGCACCTTGGCTTCCTGCTGACTCACTCAGCTAAACCTCTAGACTCCCAAGTTGACACGATGTATCAACCATAACAAGGATATGGGTGTTAATCCGGGAAAAGAACAAGAAACCTGAATGATTCAAGGGATGGAGTTTCTTTCTTCATCAAAAGAAGCTGTGCTAAATAATTAAATTTCTGTAGTCGGGGGAAAACATCATGTATTAAATCTGGTGGTCAGCATCCAAAATTCTTAAATACTGAGGCTATTAAAAGTAGCAAAGCCTTGAAATTCATCAGCTACCAGAGAGCATAAAGGCTATGGGACTGCCGATTCCCCAGAAACTGCAGGAAATAAGGGTGTGCACTGCCTCTACAGTAAAACAAGAGTCTGATATTTATCATTGCCATGAGTGAGAAATTTTCAGTATTATAAATAATATTAGACAAAATAATGCATCCCTAATATTATCCACACCCTGGTCCCTAAAATCTGTAAATATACATTGCCAGAAAGGACCAAAGGGGGCTTTAGGACCGCAAGTGAAGTAGCTCTCGATGAGGCAGTGAACCTAAATTAACCAGATAGGACCAATGTGATCACAAAAGTCCACAGAAGAGAAGGAGGCAGGGAGCAGAGTCAGAGATCTGATGCCTTAAGCTGGGGTAACAGTGGTGCCGCTGCTGGCAACAGGCTGTGAGCCAAGGAATGTGGATAACTTCTTCAGCCAGGAAAGACGGGAACAGATTCTTCCCAGAAGCAATGCGATCCTGCTGACTTCTTACCTTTAGCCATGCAAGTCTGAAATCTTTTCATACTCTGATCTCTAGAGCTGTAAAACAATCACTCTGTGTTGTATTAAAACATTGTTTTATGTTAGGTAAATGATGGTGACCCCGTAAAAGAAAACATCAGCCTGAATTTAGGGTCCTGAGTGAGAACCCTCAATAACTCTAAGAGAGAGTCTAACTAAGTCAAGTTGATTTACCTGGGGTTAGCGGGTGGGAGAGCAGGGGATTGGTGAACTAAGACTAGCTGAGTGACAATGGCTAACATAGCAACAGCTAATGTTTTGTTGTGCTAGGTGCATTGTGACCTAGCAGGGCAGGGGGGTGGCAACAGGATGTAGCTGTATTGTTTTGGGGCTCAGGCAATTGGGAACAGAGACTGGAGGGAAAAAAGGGTCAGACCTGTCACTTTAAACCATTGAAAACTTATACTCTTTGGCAACTTGTTATAGCAGCGATAGGAAACTAACACAGTACCCTTTCTCCAAATCATCTTCTGTTGACCTGTTCCAACAGTTTACAATGGCGCCTACGTGGTTCCTCCCATGACACTGTGGTATACCACTGGCCATGAACGAGACCTACCAAAGGCTTCTAAGGAAAGCCAAGGATAGAGAACTTGACTAATATATGTGATTGACATAAGACCATCCCAAGCATTCTCTTTCCATAAAATGCTAGCATCACAGCAGAAGCGTCACCTAGCCCAGTCCCACATTAACGCACTGGTATTCTTCTGTACGTTCTTCACTGTAGCTCTTGTTAACATTCCCCCCAAATCATCAGCACTAAAAAGGAGAGATTAATACAACAGATGAAGAGATATGTGAACAGAATCACATTTTCAATATATTTCTATTTGAGAAAAACAAAAAGAAAGCATTTCAAGAAAGAACAACGTGATCATTTCTTACTTCAATTGGTCCCAAAGTCATGTCCATCTGAATTTCATTATCACGAATACAAGACAGCGCTTCCATTGCAAATCTGACATCGTCTAAGTCACGAATAGGTCTGGATAACTTTTTAAAATACTCAGTGATAAATGCTATCATGTCTGACATTTTCTTTTTGTATTCTTCATTCAAGTATCGACAGAGTAACATCTTCCATGCCTTCGCCTCAATTGATAAGGCTAGTTTCATTGGCCCTGATGTGAAGACAGAAAAGACGAAAACAGAACCCAATCGGCATTCTGAAGCGACTCGCTGTATGTGTAATCTGAGTATCTATAACTAACTGTGCTGTCCGGGTCAGTAGTCACCAATCGCATGTAGCTTCTGAGCACTTGAAACATGGTTAGGCTGAATTAATGCACTGTAAGGCTGTTAGATTTTGAAGACTTAATTCCTGTCCCCATACAGTACTTCAGCTGTGTACAGAAAAGACACTACAACTGGGGTGGGGGTACTTCTGAAATGACCTGACAGTACTGTTCTATGTGGACCTTGTTCTATTTCTAGTCATCCTGTTAGCAGCCCTCACTCATTCCCCAAAGTCCTCCAGGGCACCCTGCTCAGGGGAGTGAAATCTACCATTTTGCCTGTCAAACCACAACCTCAGCTTTCTTGTGATTCTGCTCTGTGCCTCAGCCACATGGTGCCAGCACTTGCATTACTGGACCCCGTAAGGTGGCGGACTGTCCCAGCTCGGTTCTGACCACCTGTGCACCAATCGGAGAGCCTTCTGGAGAGTTCGGAGGGAGAGCTGAGGGGGAACCAGGTGGGCTGGGAAGCAGAAAAGGCCACATGCAGGGGGAAGAAAAGAGAGGTAGAAAGGAGTTCTTCGGCTTCATACAGGGACCTGCTCCTGGTCTATTCTGCAGTCCCCGCGCCATGTCAGATTCTGAGGTGCACCTTCTTTCCCTTAAGGTCACTCAAAAGTGTTTCTGTGTCTTGAAAACAAAACAGCTCTAACTGGCCAACTCTTTACCCATTCCTCTCTTTCCTCTCCATGTCCCTTTACTGCCCAGCCTTGTCAAGCTTGAAACACGGTTGCTGCCTCCCAACCTCCAACAGCCAAACTGGGGGGCCTGGGGAGCAAAGGGAAAGGTGTAGCTCAAGATGAAGCGTGCACCCAGCTTGCTGACGGGGCCAGGAGATGCTATCCCATGAAATTCTTAACCTGGGCCTCTTTCCTCCTTTTCCTTGGGCTCAGGAGTTCAGCCCTCCTTTCCTTCTCTTTGTAGCTATCTCCACCTGCTAAATTTTTTAGTTTCTGTCCCCCAAAAAATAAGCACCTCAGCCCAGTATGACTAACAATAAGCTACCATTGTCTTTCACATGAAGGATCATAGTGCTAACCACTAGGAGGAGACAAATAAATTCTTAAAAATAATGTTGTTTTGCTGGATGTGGTGGCGCACGCCTGTAATCCCAGCACTCAGGAGGCTGAGGCAGGAGGATCATTGCGCGTTTGAGACCAGCCTGGGCTACAAAGTGAGCTCAAGCCCAGCCTGAACTGCATAGCAAGATCCTGTCTCAAAAAGAGAAAAAAAAATGTTATTTCTTAACCTCTCCAGAAGCTTTTATCATTACTGCCCTTAGCATATAGTTTTTGATTTCTGGGTAAATAATCCCCCCTCCTGAGTACTTGTGATTCTTCCTCAGAGTAAGCCCTCTTTGGGTAGATTTAACAATAATATTTAGTACTTACTGAACATCAACTGTCTGCCACAGATACTACATGCTAATGTCTCGTATAAAAGCAGTTCATGAAGTAGATGTCACAGAGCCACCGAAGAAAGTGGAGGTTGAAGCTAAAGCCCAGCCAATCAAGTGAAGCAAGCACCCTTCTGCAGCTGCTCTTGACCTAGTTACATCCACAACCCTTGGATTCTGTCTTGTCCAGACACCCTCTTTAGGACTGCAGACTGGCCTCTGGGGAAACTAGCTAGCCAGCAGAGCTCTCCCTAGGTAAGGTGAGCCAACTAGCCAACCTGATCTTTGTATTTCAGATGGCAAGTGGTGCTCTCACCATACTTTGGTAATCCCCCACGGAAGAACTCAGATCTTGTCCCACTCACACAGAACATCCTCCTCTAAAAAAAAAAAAAAAACACCTATGGTTTTAGTTGTTTGACTGCTGAGGAACCTGCCTATGCAATATATATGTGCATGTAAAGAATATGGATGGCCCAGAGCTGCTTAAAAATGTAAGTATTAAATCAAGGTAACGTGATACTGCTTGCTAAACAAAATATCATCTCCTGTGTAAACAGATACGCTATGCAATACATATTTGTAATTACCCGTGTGCAGTTCAAGTGCTCCTACAATAATTATTGGCTTCAGATCGTCAATCTCCTGCTCAAAAGTAGCATAGTGTAGAATTTCTGATCTGATTTCCGTCAGAGAGGGATTGTTACCCAAAAATTCCTGTTGTAAGGCAGGAGTTAATATTTCCTTCATTTTTTAACAGCATAAAAAATACATTTCTAATAGTTAACTTAGATTTTTTTACTTGTTTGTATACCCTTACATGTATCCCTGCTATGGGCTAAGGGCTTGCTACAGGAAGGGCTATCTTGGTAATCCCGCAAGAAGAGGGAGTCTCATAGTCTATGTGGCCACCCAGAGTTCTCCAGTTCCCTGGAGTCTCTAAGCTGGCTCTAAGTCAGTGGGACCTATCCTTGAACACCTGGCCTCTGGACAGCATCTGACATCTAACTGGCACCCAATTTCTCAAAGAAATTAAATGAAATGTGCCAAAGCCTCACTATTATCAACTGCCTGAGAGGTCACGCAGATGCCTGGCCTCTGCCCCAGAGATCTCATTATTCTTGAAATGCTTATGATCCCCTTTCAACAGTTAAAGGATTACAGTGACTGGACTGGTAGTAGAAATACACCTTCACTTTCACATCTCGGTCCTCCGTCCAGAGAGTCTTATACTTCTGAAACTCCTGCAGGGCCTCCTGGGCCACTGCTCTTAGAGAATTCACAGAGGAAGAAAGGAGAAGGACTAGCTTGGAAATGTCTTTGTGCTCTGCCACCCCTGGGTAAAAGTTCTTCAGCTTTCTTGCAGGAATGATTTCTTCAAAGGACCCTAAAAGAAAATAAGAGGGTTATAAATAGGAAAAAGAAGAAGTTAAAACATCCCTATTTGCAGATGACATGATTCTTTACACAGAAAATAAAAAACACCCAAAGGCTTCTATGTCACATAGACAAATTTATTAAAGTTGTGGGGTTTCAAAATCAATTCACAAAAATCAATGGCACTACTAATAATGAACTCACCAAAAAAGAACTCCATAAACAATTCCATTCATGATACTAAAAGATTAAACACCTAGGAATCAACCTACCTAAAGAGGTGAACGACCTCTATAATGAAAATTCCTGAACTCTAAAGAAAAAAAAATTGAAGAGGACATTAGAAAATGGAAAGACCTCCCTGTTTTGGGACCAGCAGAATTAATATTGTTATAACGGTCATATTAGTAAATGCAATCTATAGATTCAATCCAAACCTATTAAAATATCAACAATATTCTTCATAGAAGTAGGAAAAAATCTTAAAATTTATATATAACAAGAAAAGACCCAGAAGAGACAAAGCAATCCTGACGAGAAAAGACGAATAGGGGAAGGGCAGGCGGCCCCGCGGAGCCCTTACACCAGAAGGCGCTGGGGCAGCCCAGTTCCGGTGAGTAGGGCAGGGCACAGGAATATAGTGGATTTGGGGAGGAAAAGTTATTCAGAATAATAATGAGTTCAAACAGGGCCAGTTTTTGACAATTTGAATTGTTCATTTTTCCAACTAAGTTAGAAATTCCAGAGTGTGAACTTGAATAACAGCACTACTGGTTTAAGAGTCTAGCAAAGGAAAAATGAATTTGATAAATAAAAGTCTAGCATTTATGTTTCTAAGAACAGTTTTATAGTTATACTTTAAAGCATTATATAAGGTTCTATATTTTCAGCATATAATTTTTAACTACCATCACTCATTTAATCATGAAATTAAAACTTCTGTGTCATGGTACATATGTTCAAATTCAAGCCATCTTAAAATACAACAAGTCAACTGCATGCAAGTTGGCAACAGTACTGGTACTAAAAATTGTGGTTGTTTCCTCTGTTTACATAACTATTTAGTATTGAATCCCTCAACCAAGAGATGTTTCCTACGAAGAGTGCTGTCATTATTTACGCTTCACACAGACAATCTGTGACATGAGGTTTTTATTTTTTTTTATTTTTATTTTTTTGCGGTACTGGGGATCAAACTCAGGACCCTGCGCTTGCTAGGCAAGTGCTTATTCCACTGAGCTATATCCCCAGCCCTTTTTTTTTTTTTTGACATGAGGTTTTTAAAGGGCTTTATGCGAACTATGACATTGTTATTTTCTAAGCACCTTTCACAGGGTAGCAAAATTATGTTTATTTACTAATTCTGATCAGAAAAATAAGCCAGGAAAATTGATGGTATTCATTAGATTTTAACTGAATGGAGCAGTTCCTTCTACTCACAATAGCATAGTAAGGATAAAACACTAATGTGTATTCATTTTTAGTTGTTATGTATTTTTAAATTGCCAAGAAAAAACTATTTTGTATATTTGAATAAAAAAAAGAAAAAAGAAGAAGAGGAGGAGGAGAAAAAAGAAAGAGCAAAGCAAGAGGCACCAAAATCCATCAAACTGGATTTCAAGTTATATTACAAAGCTATGGTAATAAAAACGGCATGGTACTGGCACAAAAGTAGACATAATAAAGTGGGAAAGAAGACACAGAAACAGCCTCATGTGCCTACAGCAATCTGGTTTTTGACAATGGGGTTTAAAACTCCATGTTGGAGAAAAGATAGCTTCTATCACAAATGGTGTTGGGAAAACTGGATAGCCAAGGGCAGAAGACTGAAATGTGATCCATATCACTCACCTTTTACTAAAATTAAATCAAAATGGATCAAACAGGTATAAGGTAGAAACACTGAAACAGCTAGAAGATAATGTACAGGAAACACTTGAAGCCATAAGCACAGGCAAGAATTTCCTGGAAAAAACTCTAATGGTACAGAAAATAATATCAAGGGGATCCGGGGAAGATGGCGACCAGGTGAGCAGCAAGGGAGCGAACCTCCTTAATAAACACCACCAGCTCGAGACAGACTTGGCGAGCGTGAATGCCGGGACCTCGGCTGGGAAGTTTAAACTGGGCGTATTTCTCTGAGATGCCGGGGGAGATGTGGTAGGGCGGACCAGGCTGCCGGGGCGAGACGAGGGAAAGCCCC